>CAUYUJ010000001.1:2497949-2562949 GCA_963575745.1 Prorocentrum cordatum | reverse complement strand
ACTACTAATAATATTAACAACAATAACAATAACAATATTGACACTACTATTTTTACGACGACGACAACGACTACGACGACGATTAGTATTACTTCTATTCGTATTTTCTGCTACTATAACTACTTCGACCGATGTCCGATGCATTCCTGGAAACTTTTGAAGGATGCCTCCTGGTTTTGAAGGAAATCCTACGGATGCCCGGGGGACTCCTAAGGATTTTTGAAAACGTCTGAAAGATTCCCTACGGTGTCCCACAGAGGCCCTCCTAATTAAGGATTCCTCAGCGATTCCTAAGGAATCCCTGGGGACCCTCCTTAGGATGACTCAGGGATTCGTGAGAACTCCCGGAAAGAATTCCCAAAGGGATTCGTCCTGACCTAATTCCCCACGGTTTCCCATGAACTCCCTAGAGGATTCTAAAGATTCTTTGGGGGTTTCTGTAGGATCCCTTAAGGATTGCTGAGGATCCCCAAAGGATGCCATAGGGATTCTTGAGGACTCCTATGAGAGATCCAAGAGGATCCCTAAGGATTCCCGAAGGGATTCCTAAGGATTCCTCCGGGATTCCTATGGATTGCCTTACGGATACCCTAAGAATTCCTAAAGGTTTCTTGGTGCTTCCGATGGGTTCCCAAGGGAGTGATGAGGATTTCTTAGGGGTTGCTAAGGATCCCTCAGGGAGTGCAGAGGATTCTCTAAGGATCCCCTTGGGATTCCGAGGGGTTCCCTGATGATTCTTGAAGATTCCTTGAGCATTCCGGAGGGATTCCTAAGGATTTCCTAGGGGTTCCTAAGGATTCCGTAGGGAGAAGGATTCCCAGGGAGTGTTCAGGATTCCGTAGGGAGGCCTCAGGATCCCGTAGGGAGTGCAAAGGATTTTTTAGGGAGTGCGAAGGATTCCGTAGGAAGTGCCGAGGATTCCGTAGGGATAGCGAAGGATTCCTCAGGGAGAGCTAAAGGTGCCTTCGGGAGTCTTGAGGATACACTAGGGAGTGCTAAGGGTTCCTAAGGCAATCCTAGGATTCCAAAGGAAGCCTTATGGATTCCCTAGAGATTCCTCCGGATTCCTTCCTGAGGATCCCTTACAGAGGAGTATCCAGCTCCGCCCCCCCCCGCAACGCAACGCAACGCAACCAAGGCTGCACCGGCAACCGTGTTGCGTTGCGCTGCGGGGGGTGATGGGGGGGTCCGGGTGCACCAGTGAGATGTTTCTATACGTGAAGCGAAAGAGCGAACTGGAAGACCCGGTCCGGGTGCACCAGCAGGTTGTTTTGCTTTGTTGTTGTTGCCGTTGTTTTTGTTGTTGTTCACGTGGGGAACATCTTTAATTTGGCGGCACGTCACTTTTCCTGTCCAAAACCAGGGTGCGAGCCCCCGGAGAAATACTTCAGTTGAAGAATATAACGGTTACCGGATGGGGGGTAAATCGCATTTGCTTTGTAGAATCCAATGGGAATGTGGCGACAATTTTTACAAGTATAGTCGCAATTACATTAGCAACGACAACGATGACGACTACAATATTCATGTAAGACTGTTCGTTTTATCCGCTCGTGTGTCTTTCAATATGTATATCCCAAGCAATCGATACCCGCCTTCTTCGTCTTTGATCGTACCCCCTTGAGTGTAAAGATCTTTCTAACCTGAACCGCGCCTTTCGTGCACCCCCTAAATCAGGGGAAGAGACGGACGGAAGGAAGGAACCAGGGGGAAGGAGGAGGGGGTCTGGGAGCAGAAAGAATCTGGCAGAGCCAGACAGGCAGATCGGGCGGGTAGACCCTAACGGGCGCGTCGGGAACGAAGGCGGGTTCAGGCGGCCAGGTCGAGCAGGCGGGTTGTTGAAGCGTGCGTCCTGCATGAATCGCGAGGAAGTGTCGATCGATAGCGCGATTCCCCAATAAATCGTCAGAAAACCAAAGCGAGAGGTGACTCCTGAGTGTCGAAGGCGTGGCGTCTGAATGAGTTGCGCGATTCCTGCATAAGTTGTGAGGAAGTCCCGCGCGAGAACGCGATGTGGTAATACCTTGTACGGAAGTATCAGCCGGGAACCGCTGTTGTTGCAGACCGGGAGCCAGGGGCGCAGCTTGGTGACCCCACATTGTCCTTTGTAAACAAACAGGGCGCCAGCCCCCGAAGGAGCATTTAAATGGAAAACAATTACAATGTTACCAGAGGGGGGATCAAGAATAATTGGAATTCATTTTTAGGAAATGAGATTTCCATCCGCACCTTGGAAGCCCCATGTAGCCACGCATCCAGGGACAGTGAAGGACCGCTCGGCCTCACTCTGATTTTCTGCGCTTCGAAAGCCTAGTAAGGGGGGTGGGCGTCTGGTGCGTGTCTGGGGCCTCTGTGGGCCCTCGCGGGGCCGTTCGGCTGCCCTCCTGACCGATTTGTGCTCGCTGCATAGGCCCAGCAGGGGCTTTAGGAGCCCCGGGCTGCACATGGGGACCTGCAGGGGCGTCTGGGGGGTCCCGGTGCCAGGAACCCACGGGGGTCTCGTTCGGGGGTGGGGGCGGGCGCAGGCTCCCATATCAGAAAGGTATTGGGAAACAGAGGACACACAAGACGCCGCTCCCTCCAGAGGGAGTCGCGGCGCAGGAGCTACAGCCAGAAGGTCCAAGCTCTTCAGACCGAGGCCGCGAAGGCTGGAGCCCCGCGGATCGCGGGTCGGTCGGATGAGGAAGACGAGGAAGCGGAGGCGGAGGCGGAGGCGGAGGCGGAGGAGGAGGAGGCGGAGAAGGAGGAGGAGGAGGGAAATAACGATGAGCAAGGTGAGGAAGAGGCGGAGGTACAGGAGAATCCGTTGATGGAGGACGAAGGGTAGCCGGAGGAAGAGGGAGAGGGGGCGGAGGAAGAGGAAGAGGAAGCGGAAGAGGAAGAGGAGGCAACGGGGAGAGGGCGAAGAGGCCGAGGGAGGAAGGGAGGAAGGAAGACAACGACCTCGACGTCAACGACGACAAATAACGATCTGACGAAGACTTCGACGATGTCGACACTGGCGCAGACACTGGCGTCGTCCACGACAATGACCGCAATGTCTCGCGAGCGGCGGCGGCGACCAGCAGGCGACCACCGAGCTGTCCGGGCGCCTAGAGGCCGCGGAGGCTCGGGCCGAGGACTGCCCACGCTCCTTCTCGCCCCTCCTCCCCCCTCCCCCATCCTGTCGTGCCTCCCTTCACCCCCCTCCCCTCTCCTCCTCCTCCTCCTTCTCCTCCTCCTCCTCTTTGCCCCCTCTCCTCACCTTCATCCCTCCTCCTTAGAGATAATTGCTCCAAGTCGCACCCGCGACGGGTCGGTAGGGCGGGTCGGGCGTTTTCCCCTGAGACTTCCTGGCCACTTATGATCCTGAAGATTAAATTTGCAGGAGCTTCACGGATGGCGGGCGGGTCGTTTTTCAAAATGCGGTGTTCGCTTCAGCGCCGCGCACATTTGTTTGAAAAGCCCGCAAGACTTTCACGGACACAGGGCAGGCCGTGTGGCTTTCGTCTTAGCGCCGTTCACAGTCGTCTTGCAAATTTCGCAGGAAGAGCATCACGGATGCAGGGCGGGCGGTTTCCAACATGTGGTTCTTGCTTTCGCGCAGCGCACATTCGTGTTTGAAGTTTGCAAGAGCTTCACAGATGGAGCCTGGGCGGCTTTCAAAATGTGGTTTTCGCTTTAGCTCCGCGCGCATTCGTTTTAAAAGTTTGGCAGAGCTTCACGGATGGAGGGTGGGCGGTTTCGACAATGCGTCTCTCGCCCCAGCTCCGCGCAAATTCGCTTCAACTCGCTACAGCATATGCAAGGATTCGAACGGCTGCCGTCCAGGAAGATCTGTTTGGGCACGGTTTAGGCTTGTCAGGGCGCGACGGTCACATTGTTTCGCGGCGTTGGCGTCCTAGAAATGGTGTTCTGGTACGAGTTAGGATCGTCAGGTCACAACAGTCACGTTGATTCGCGGCGTTGATGTTTCAGGAACGGTGCTTTGGCACGGTTGAAGATTTTCAGACGGGTGTCTTCCAAGTGGGTCCTTCCCGCAGTGAAGGTGGATTGTGAAGGCCTTACGGCCGGTTCCGCCGACCCTGAAGGTTTTGGCCGTCGATGGCGACGGGATGTCTGATCACAGGAAGGAGCTAAAGGACAACGTGACAGGGTAGGCGGAGGAAGTGTGTGAGGAGGAGGAGGAGGAGGAGGAGGAGGAGGAGGAGGAGGAGGAGGAGGAGGAGGGACGGAGGAGGGACGGAGGAGGGACGGAGGAGGAGGAGGGACGGAGGAGGAGGAGGAGGAGGAGGAGGAGGAGGAGGAGGAGGAGGAGGAGGGGGAGACAAACGAAAAGGAGATGGAGAAGGTGGCAAAAGACGCCCAGGAGGAGGAGGAGGTGATATTCTGACCCGGGACCCCCCTGCAGGACCCCAGGGACCTCCCCAGGACCCCTCCCCGATGTCCCCCGAGACCCCCCCAAGGTGGCAAAAGACACCCAGGAGGAGGAGGGAGGTGGTAGTCTGACCTGGGACCCCCCCTGGGCTGCCCCCCTGGACCCGTCCAGGGACCCCCCCCGGGACCTCGCCAGGACCCCGGGACCCCCCCAAGGTGGCAAAAGACACCCAGGAGGAGGAGGAGGGAGGTGGTATTCTGACCCGGGACCCCCCCCAGGACCCCCCTGGGACCCCCACGGGTGTCTCCCGGGACCCCCCCACACCCCCCGGCCGGGGAAGGGAAGAAAGGGAAGGGGAAACGTTTCGAGTCAGTTGACTGTACGCAGGAGGAAGCGATGAAGGAGGAAGAGACGGAGGAGGAAGGAGGAGGAGGAGGAGGAGGAGGAGGAGGGGGAGACGAACGAGAAGGAGACGGAGAAGGTGGGAAAAGGAAGGAGGCACGGACGAGAAGAACAATCCATTCCACACGCCGACAGGGTCGGCGGATTTTGGCAGGAGCCTATGAACAAGAATTTGGAGTCAGTGTCTATTGCAAATTTGTTGATGGATGTTCGGTTTACATTTGTCACCCTCCCTCCTCCTGCTTCTTTCCTGCCTGTCCTCCTTAGTCGAAGATGTCCCCCCTCGGGAGAGGCCAACGTCAGTGTACCTAGAGCTGTTATATGTCGGCCTCTTGGATGTGGATGAGGAGGAGGAGGAGGAGGAGGACGACGACGACGACGGTGACGGCGGCGGTAGCAACGACGACGACGACGACGCCGACGACGACGATCACGACGACGACGACGGCGGCGGCAACGACGACGACAACGACGCCGACAACGACGATGACGACGACGACGACGACGATGGCGGCGGCGACGACTCTCTTCCTCCTCGTCCTCCTCCCTCCTCCCCCTCCTCCTCCTCCTCCTCCTCCTCCTCCTCCTCCTCCTCCTCCTCCTCCTCCTCCTCCTCCTCCTCCTCCTCCTCCTCCTCCTCCCCGTTCATTCGCGCGCGCTCTCCCACACTTGCGGGGGAAGATGCAGGGGGAGAGGTGGCGAGGGGGGAGGTGTAGGAGGGGGAGCATCGTAGGGGAGTTTGATGATTCTGGTGTTCCTTGCACCTCCTGAGGTGCCTTCGTCGCTGCGGCCGTGTCCGCCTCGAGATCCTCGTCGGAGCGCGCTCCACGATCTGAAGCGGGTGCCCACCGCCAAGACCTCCCAGCATCGCGAGCAAGAACGGCGGTTACGTCACGACCTCGGTCCCAGGAGCTTTTCTTCAGGCCCAGGAGCAATTAGAGAACAGCCCGCGGTGGAAAGCCGGTCCTGGGGATGGTGTCGAGGGTTCTCGAGGCACACGTCGGGAACAAGATGCATGATTTCGGAAGCTTTGGGAGGCAGAGAGGATTGGCCCATCAGGCAATTGGGCACACCAAATAAGAAATTCTTGACGCTTCGCATACACCAACGTGCGCCCGTCGGCTGCTTTCTCCTAGTTACATGGATTTCGCTTTCGACATGTGCCACTTCCTGTACAAACAAGAAGTACTGCCTTTTGCAGTCCTGTCTGTGACGAGGTAGCCCCTCCTCACTCTCGCGCTGACACGGTGCTGTTGTGTCACCTACAGCACGGACGTCGTCCGGGTGTGCCTGTCGGTCCTGCTCGCATCGGGCCTTGTGCCGACTCACACCGGGTGATCGACTTCTACGTGTTCATGGTCGCGCCGCTGCGCCATTTTGGCTGCGCATTCGGTGGTCGCCACCGGGGTCTCCACGTCACCGAGTTGGGAGTGTTGTTTCAGGCTCTTCTTCCTCTGAGTGGCTGCCCGCGCGCTCACTTTGCTTGCCTCTTTTCTTGCTGCCTGGTCGCGGCCTGGCTAGTGTTTGGACGGCATCCGACCTGCTTCGCGAGCCCGCTGACCAAAAAAGTACCCTCACCAGCCCGCCTGGCCACTTTCGTCGCTGAGCGCCGCTATCGCTTGGTGGCCCCGTTCTTTTTCCGCGTTCGCCCGACGACAGCCGCGCTGTGTTCTTGCACTGGCTTACGCTCTTCGCACGACCTCACGACGCCGCGCGGCTATCCGCTTGCGGTTGCGAGCAAAAGGGATCCCCACCAGCCGTCAAGCCCCCCCCCTGGCCACCGCCGCCCCGCCGCCGACCACAGCCTGGTTGCGGCTCCTGGGTTTTCGCCCTCAGTCCCGTTGGTGTCCGTGCTGGCTCCTTTGAGCCTCATGAGGTAACCCTGGCGTCCCGGTGATTTGCACGTCGACCAGCTCCAGCTAGCACGCTCGCATGTTCCTGGCCCCTGGTCCCCAGACACTGCCACAGCCTGGCCGTGTTTGCAGCTGCCGCCTTGCAATGGTGGGATGCACCTCCACGTGGATTGCCCATGAGTGGTTTCGCCTTCTTGTTCAACCACCCAACGTTGCCAATGTTGGCGTGCGACATAGGCACGCTGGGCTGCTTGCTCAGCCCCATTATATGCCGTGCTTTGCTCGGGTGGCTCCTTTACCTCTGGCGCCTAGCGCGATAAGGCCTTCCTGGTGTTCTCGCCCCTGGACTGGTTGCGCTTCAACCGCCTGGCACACCTGGCACCTCTTGCAGCTCTGCCTTCAGTCCCCGGCGTTGCTCCTCGGCGTCCCTCGGCGGCAGTTTCGGCGGCCGTTAGTTCGCGCGTTTAGGTAAGTAGGTTTGCCTCGTAGTTTGGGTTGGCTTCGGAATCCGCCTACGCTTCCGCTTGCGGCCGCGACGAAAGAAATATCCCCACCAGCCGTGTAGCTCTGGACGGCGCGCGGCCCTTTCCGTTCGCGCTCGAGAGCGAAAAAAAAAACACCAGCCACCGGCGTCCTCATCGGCATCTTCGTGGACGTGTTTTCGGTGTTTGCGTGATGCATCACGCGCCATTTTGGCTGCGCCTCGCTCTATTCCGCTCTGTGGCGGACGCTGTTCACTTCGTTTTTTTCCTTCGCTACGGCGCGGCCCGCCCTAGCGTGCTCGGCGTTCGACTTGGCTTCGCCTGCCCGCGTACAAAAAATCATCCCCACCAGCCCATCGAGAAACGATGCCCATGCGAGTTGGCGGGGGGGGGAAGAGGAAGAGACACGCATAGTCGAACAGCGAGGGAGGCGGATGAGGCTTCGTGGCCATGTCGAACCGTCGTGGAGTGGTCTCAGGGGCCGCTTGGGGCATATTGGGAGCCATCTTGAGCCAGCTTGGACTATCTGAGCTATCTTGGAGGTCATCCTGGGGTCTCTGATGCCGTTCGGGGCCTCCTTGGAGGCCTCCTTGGAGGCCTCTTGGGGCTTCTTGGGGCGTTCCTTGGGACCTCTTGGGAGCTTCCTGGGAGCCCTGGAGAGCCTCGTGGGGCCATATTGGATGCGGTCGGTCAAAAGAGGAGGGGTACTAGATTTGCGCCCCCCCCATCGGAGGCCACGATCCTCGTGAGGAGTAGCAAAATGACCCCTTGTCCAGGAGCCGAACGAAAAATTCCGACTCATCGCGACCCCCTCCCCAAAAAAAAATTCAGGGAGGGAAGGGAGAGGGTCCCCCCTTCGAAGGGAAGAGGGGTCGTGGAAAAGGAAAGAGACCCTCGTTAGACCACCGGTCGCCCAAAGGCTGGTGGAATTCATTCGTTGTCGGTACGTTTGTGAAGGATTTGGGCATTTCGGCGGCATCCTGGGGGGGGCTCCGTGGCCATCTCGACCCGTCTTGGAACGGTCTTGGGGCATTTTGGGGCCATATTGAGCCAGCTTGGGCTATCTTGAGCCATCTTGGAGGTCGTCGCTGGGCTCTCTGACGAAGGTTGGGGGCCATTCGGGGGCCTCTTGGAGGCCTCTCGGGGGCCTCTTGGAGCCCTCTTGGGGCATCCTTGGGGAGCTAATGGAACCCTCTTGGGGGCCCCTGGGGAGCCCTGGGGGGCCTCTTGGGGCCATCTTGGAGGCGGTCGGTCAAAAGAGGGGAGGGTACTCGATTTAGGTTTTTCCTCTCGGGGGCCACGATCCTCGTGAGGGTGGCAAAAAATTGCCCTCCCAATGGCCGAAAAAGAAGCTTACCACACCTCGCGACCCCTTTCAAAAAAACCCACGGAGGGGAGGTGGAGGACTCCCCTCCCAGAAGGGAAGAGGGGTCGTGGAAGAGGAAAGAGACCCTCCTTAGACCACGTGTCGCCCAAAGGGTTGGAGGGATTGCCTCTTGGGCCCATCTTGGAGCGTTCTCGGGGCGCTCTTGGGCGCTCTTGGGGCCGTTTTGGGGCTCTCTTGGACCTCTCTTGGGGCCCTCTTGGGCCATCTTGGAGCCACATGAAGGCCCCGGAAGGTCATCGAAAGCAAAAAGGCGAGAATGCCAAACTCATTAATGTTCGGTACGTTTGTGAAGGATGTGGGCATCTCGGCGGCATCCTTCGGGGGGTCCGTGGCCATTTCGAGCTGTCTTGGAGCGGTCCTGGGGCCTCTCCAGGCATTTTGGGGCCTTGTTGAGTTTGGACTATCTTGAGCAATCTTGGAGGTCATCTTGGGCTCTCTGAGGCCGCTTGGGGGCCATTCGGGGGCCTCTTGGAGGCCCCTCGGGGGCCTCTTGGGGTGCTAGTGGAACCCTCTTGGGGGCCTCTGGGGAGCCCTGGAGGCCACCTTGGAGGCGGTCGGTCAAAAGAGGGGGGGTACTCGATTTAGGTCCCCCCCTCTTGGGCCACGATCCTCGTGAGGGGTGGCAAAAACTGGCCCCCCCCTTGGCCGAAAAAGGAGCCTCTGACACATCGCGATCCCTCCCCAAAAAAACCTCAGGGAGGGGAGTGGAACTGTGGCAGAGGAAAGAGACCCTCCTTAGACCACCTGTCGTTCGAAGGGCTGGTGGGATTGGCCTGCCAGCTGGTGGCGGCTCAATGTTTTATCTCCCGATCAGCCCGCAGAGCCCTGCAGCACCGTGCGAAACTCGCAGTCGACGAAGGATGCGCCCCCAGATTTCTTACAGCGATGTGTCGTGTTGCCGCATGTTCTCACTGTCGAGCAGTGTGGGATGGTATTCCAGACATGATCGCGTCGTAAAAAGTCAGGACGGCAAGTTTTTGGCCAATTTCGCCCTCAGGAGGCCCTCGCCGGGCCTCGGGGCCCTCAAAAAACGACGCAGGATGAAAAACCGGTCCCGGGGAACTGGTCGGGACTTACTTCCACGGACCCCGTCCTGAAAAAATCAGGACGTCGCATGTCTGGGAGGCCTGTCCTGCATCAGCCTCCTCTGGGCCCCTCACCCAGCCCTCGGGGGAGGGGGACCAGGGGAAGGCGAGCCGCAGCGGAAGTCCGACGGGAGGGGGTCGAGGAAGCGCGCAGATTTGGATCAAGGCGTGCGGACCAGCTCCGTCGCCAACTGTACCATGTCTCGGGGGGTACGCTCCCCGATCCGCGAGTCTGCTCGCGCGCCAGTGTCATCGTAACCCGGCTCGCCCTGGTCCCGGGTTCCTGGTCTCCCTCCCTCTTCCCGCTCTTTGTGTTCTGCAGTAATTAGTGCACAGTTTTTTTGGCTTAGGGTGCGACTCGCCCTGGAGTCGCTGAGGATTCTGGCATAAGCACTAAAATGTACGCTCGCCCTCCCCACTTACTCCTTTACACTTCGAGCCCCCCGAGCCCCTTGACAGTGGTAAGCGGAGCACGTGGTTGTGAGGCAGATCGTGGGAGGAGCGGACGTGCCGAGAAGTGGCAGGTGCTGGACCCTCGGCGCGAGAAGGGAGTGCTCGAGCCCTCTTGCCGCCGGCATGCCGGCGGATGGTGGCGACCACGGCTTCGACGAGATAGGCAGTGATGGCGCGCGCTCCGTCGGCATTCAAGCGTCGGGGTCAGACCTTGGCTGGGGTCAGAGTGCGTGGAACGGCTGGGGCTGGGGCTCTGGCTGGTGGTACTCGTGGACACCGTGGGCAGCTGCAGGTAGCGACGGCGGCGGCGACCAGGATGAGCACGACGCCCAGGATTGGAAGGGCGCGACCTGGGGCCGCCCGGAGCGTAGTCGTGACTTCGGGCCTCCTCCAAATTGGCTCGGACTAGAACACTTAGAGCTGTACAGTAGCAACGTGCGGGCGTGGTCCACGAGGACCGGCCACCAGCCGGAGACCCAGGCGTCGAGGCTGGTGGAGTCTTTGCCCGTGGAGCTCCAACTGAAATTCAAGCCAGTGCGACAGGCGTTGGAGCTCGAAAACGGCGTGGACACATACTTGGACCACTTGAGCATTCTCAACGGAGAGCGGCCCGGCGACAGAGATCGTCTCAGTCATAGTCACGCGTTGTTCGATTACATGATCCAGCGGAATGAAAGCATCACCGATTTCGCACTTCGACGCAATGCCCAACTTGCAGATGCGGCTGCTCGGGGGCTCGTGCTCCCAGACAATGTACTGGCACGTTACCTGGAAGAAGGAGCGAATCTATCGGCACAAAACAAGATCAACATGCGGACGTTGGCAGGTGGTCAAAAGGATGCAGCATCCATTCGGTCCGCCCTTCTACTTCTTGACGTGCAATAAAAGCGGGTCCTTCCAGCCAATCCGGTACCCGTCCCCAAGAGCTTCTTGCACGAAGGATCCTCATCGTCGGAGTGTCCGCCGCCACCGGAAACCTACTATGAGGGCGACGACGACGAGATAGAGCTACCGGAGGACGAGGCTTTGGCTTTCCTGACGGCTGTGGAAGAACAGGATATGGACGAACATGAGGCCGCTGAAGTTTTTGCTAAAGTGGTGGAGGAGAAATACGGTAAGGAGCGTCGACGAACTTGGACCGAATCTCGGAAACTGAAGTTGGCTAAGAAGACGGACCGTGACTTCTTCGACCGCCGTAAATCCTCGAGGCCAGCTCGTCCAGGGTTTCGGAAGATCGGGGAAAAGGATTTCCGCCGCAAGTCGCGCTGCGCGAATTGCGGGCAGCGAGGCCACTGGGCTGAGAGCTGCACGAACCCGTTCCAGTCCAAGGCGGATCGGTTGGCCAAGGAGAAGGCTGCTGGCGCCAAGGCGCCGACCGGTTTCACTTACTTTTTCGTGAACGAGGACGTGGACGGCTTCTCGGGGATGGTCGACCTCGTCCGCGCGACGTTCGCCGACGCGACCCTCAGGAGCCTCGGCACGCACGCGCTGGTGGACACCGCGGCCGCGCAGGCTCTGATCGGGCGGGCCGAGGTGCTGGAGCTGGAGGGTGCTCTGAAGCTCCGGGGCTACCAGCTCGTCCTCGACTGGACGCCGGTCATCGGCATCGCAGCCTCCGGGATCGGAGGTCGAGCTGTTCCGGTCGGGAAGGCTTGGGCGCCTGTGACGTTGGGGGGCTGCGGCATCGTCGAGTTTTTGATTCTAGAGGGATCTTGTCCGCCACTGCTGCCCGCCAAATTTCTCACTTGCCTCGGCTCGGTTATCGATCTCCCCCGGAACCAGATGAGCGTGAAGGTGGGAGGCCGATCGATTGCTTTTGACTTGGTCTCGCACCCGTCCGGCCACCGCTCGGTCGACCTGGTGCAGCGCCCCGCCTCCCAGTTCGTGCTGGCCCGCGAGATCCAGGACGCCCTGGGGATGTCGGCCCAGCAGTTCGTGGTCCAGGACCGCGGGGAGGGATCGGCCGCCGGTGAGAGTCGGCCCGCGCCGGTCAGCAGCAGCGTCAGCCCCTCTCCTTTTCTCTCCTCTCCTTCGAGCGGGGGCCCGAGGGGGTTGCGATGTTGTGGACCCGACCCCCCCACTCCAGAGTTCTCAGCTCAAACTTCTGAGGAGAGGCGAGCCCCCGCGAGTAGCTCAGGAGGAGGCCGCAGCGCCCACGATGTCATCCGGCAGTGGGCGGCCCGGCGTCAGCAAGAAGGAGTCGCGTGGCAAGTCCCCGCATCCTTCGAGGAGGGTGCAGGCCAGTCGGAGGGTTCGCTTCGACCTGAGCGCGATGAGGACTCGCGCTTCGAGTATCCTGGAGAACGGCCCGAAGGACACCGAGATGGACGATTGGGAGGAGCTGCCGGAGCAGCAGGCGCCCGACGAGGACTTGCAAACGATGCTGGAACTCGAGGCGCTGGACGACCAGGAGCAGGAGTGGTTCGTGGAGGGCCACATGAGTCTGAAGACGAACGTGCAGCGCTGGCGCAGGATGACGATCAGGATCTTCTGGCACATGCACGCGTGCACCCAGGCGGTCTTGGCCTCGACCCTTATGCCGAACATGATCAAGGAGCGCGAGGACCCAGAGGACTGCCCACACCCGCCGCACGCCCACTGGCACGGGGAGAACCAGCACGGCACCTACTCGAAGTGCACGGTGTGCTCGGTGCAGCTCCACTTCGCCAAGTTCACGACCGAAGAAAAGGAGGCGCGCCGCGCGAAGAAGGCCCTGGTCGAGAAGAAGAAGCAGATCAAGGCCAAGTACAAGGACGAGTGCAAGGCCAGGGTGCGGGCCTGGGACGAGGCGACGGACCCCTGGCAGGAGTCGCCCGCGCTGCCCCTTCCGGTTCCGCCGCCGGCGCCTGGCCGGAAGGAGAAGGACCAGTTCGACCAGCACCCGATCCCGATGGTCAAGTGCGCCGAGGGCTACATTCCGGTGAAGCCCCCTCCGGCGTCTCGGGAGCTTGGCGCGACGCCGAAGACCTCGGGGCCCACGCCGGGATCGTCGAGCACTCGCCCGATGACTGTGCAGGAGATGCAGAGAGCGCTCTTCGATATGACGACCGTGTTGGAGTCGCAGCGCCGCGACAACGAGCTGACGTTCATGAACCTTCGCAACATGATCGCCGACCAGAGGGCCTGGGCAGAGACGACGATGACCGAGCTGGCGACCCGCCCTGCGACGATCCAGAACGACGACCTCCTTCGCATCGCGACGATGATGCAGGCGATCTCCTCGGGCAGGTCTCCGGGCGGCTTCTTGCCCGCGGTGGCCGAGGAGGCGAACGCATCCGGCGTCTAAGCGACGTCTTTCCTGAGAAGCAGGCTGAGCTGGCTGGTAGAACCTTCTCCTGTTGCGACCCCCGCGACGTCTTCCTCAAGGATCTGGGAACTTATTTGAATCGATTCCGGAGGGGCTCTCGGCATCGTCGATCGTCTCGGGAGGTCCTCGGATTCTGGGGAGAAAGCTCGGGCACCCTTCTCAGTCCTCAGAGGGTCTGCGAGAGTCAGCAGTGGACCCCCGTTCGTCTCTCGCCTTCCGAGCGCAGCGCCTTTTTCGTAGGCCTCGCGCTCGCTGCCAACGGTGAGGAGCCTCCGGACTCGTCTCTTCCCTCTGGCCCAAGATGGCTCGAGATCGCGGGTCTCGGAGATTCCGTGCTTTACACCGGCTTGTGGGCCACTTCGGGGGCCTCCGAGATCAGCCGGGCGCTCGGCTCGACTTTGAAGTCTGTGCTTCAGGTGACTTTTTGGTGCGAAAAGGCTCCGCCTGGAGGAGGAGAGGAAGAGGCGAGGAGATCGAGGGAGGTGGAGGAGGTGACCATGATAGAGGAGGACCGGTTCACAGCGGCAGCCTTAGATGGTCGCTTAGCTGTCGCCCCCGCGGCCCCGTCGGCCCCCCGGCAAGTGCGCGAGGCAGCGGCCCGCGCCTTAGGAGGTGAGGGGCTCAGATCGGGCCGAAGGACCCGCCGGAAGGTGGTGAAGGCGCGGGAGGCTCAGCGGGGGGGGGCCTTAGCTTTAGAGATGTTCAGCTCGTCTAAGGTTTCAGCGGAGTTGCAGCGCCGCGGGCATAGCGTGTCGGCGCCTCTGGATCTAGTCCTGGGTACTGATCTCCTTTCTCCCGAGGGGGAGGCGCGCCTGCGGCGCCAGCTTCGTGAGGATCAGCCGCTCTTCGTCCTTATGACTCCGATGTGCAAGGCATTCAGCGCGCCCCGGGCCTCCAACTGGGGGCGGATGGACCCAATTCGGGAGGAGGAGGAGGAGCGGCTCGGACTTGCCGCAATGCAGTTGTGCATGAGAGTTGCGGAGTATCAGATTACCCACGGTCGTTTCTTTGCCTTGGAGCACCCCGACACGGCCAGCTCTTGGCATCTCGAGTGCGCGCGAGTGCTGTGCGAGAGGCCGGAGGTCCAGGTCTCGAAGCTGGATCAGCGCATGCATGGGTTGTGGACCGGCGAGCTCGGACCGGCCAAGAAACCCACCAGGGCGATGTCCAACTCTTCCCCCCTCCTCGCACACTGCCAGCGACGCTGCAGTCACAAGCATGTCCGCGTTCCCCTTCTCGGCGGCGCCAGGACGCACGCCGCGGAGAACTTCCCGAGGGAGCTGATCAGTAGTTTAGCCTCCGGCGTGGAAGACGGGGCTCTGGCGTTTCACCGCCGGCGCTCCCAGGTTCGACAGGCGGGCCCCGCTACCCTGTTTGAGCAGGACGAGGCCTCCGAGGCTGAGTCGTGGTCGTTTCCGGTCGAGGAAGCCGATCCCGCGGTCTCCGAGGAAGACGAGGCCTCCAGGGGCCGTTCGGGTCCCGCCGAGGGCCTTCCCCGGCCCCAGGGCCCCGTGAAAGCGGCCTCTCTGGATCTGGCCCTTCAGAAAGAGGTGGCCCGCCTGCGCGTGAATCTCGGACACCCCTCGAATGAAGATTTCCTTCGTGCCCTGCGCGTGGCAGGGGCCCGCTTGGAGGTGTTAACCTGGGTGAAGGATGAGTTTAAGTGCGATCAGTGTGCCTCGCACACCAAGGCCAGCTGGCGTAGGAGAGCGCACTTGCCCCACACTTACGCTTTCAATAAGGTTATCGCGATAGACCTGTTCTATCTCGACATCGATGGAAAGAGCACCCCCGTCATGAACATCATTGATCATGGAACCTCGTTCCAGCAGTGCGCTCTTCTGTCTGACGACACGGCCAAGTCGGTCTGGGCCGCGTTTCTTAGATGGTGGGTGAGGCCATTCGGGGTCCCGGAGGTCCTCGCGCGTGATGGGGGAGGGGAGTTTGAGGGGATTTTCGCGAGGGGGTGTGAACATCACGGAGTGATGCAGCACGTTATTCCGGCCAACTCTCCGCATCAGAATGGCAAATGTGAGCGCCACGGCGGCTTAGTGAAGGAAGCCCTGTCGAAAGCAGCCCAGTCGATCAATCCCGAGACCCGAGAGGAGACGGATTTCCTTCTCTGCGAAGTGGTTGCCAGCAAAAATCGGGGTTTTCACCGTGGCGGTTTCAGCCCGTCCCAGCTTGTTTTCGGACAAAACCTTCGGATCCCTCGGAGTTTGTTGTCAGACGACCCAGTCGACTTGATCGGCTCGGATGACGTTTCGGCCCGCGCTGTGGACCTCGACTCGGCCGCCGGCGAGTTTGCGCGGCAGCATCGGATCCGTGAGGAGGCCCGGAAGGCGCTCGCCGGTCTGGATGCGCGATCTAGGCTTGCTGAGGCGTCTCGTGCTCGCCCTCATCAGGAGCGAGAATTCAGGCCGGGGGATTGGGTTTACGTGTTTCGGAGGATCACCGCCTCCAATCGATCCCACTCCCTCCAGCGTGACAGGTGGACCGGTCCCGGGGTCGTCATCTACCAGTCCGCGGGAGCCGGTGGAAGCAAGGGTGGCGGAACCGTCTGGGTGGCCATGAGGGCCAAGTTGTTGAAGTGCACTGCCGAGCAGGTGCGCCTGGCGACTCGGTCAGAGTCGATGGGGGCCGAGTTGTTGGATAGTGCTGCCTTCGACCGCCTTCGCGAAGACATCCGTTCCCCAGGCAAGAGGTCTGGCGCGGTGGATGTCACCGCCGAAGGACCCCCGCCTCCCGAGGCCAACGATGCCCCCGAAGCGGCGCCCCCGGAGGACCCCTCGGCGAGGCAGCAGGTCCCGGTGATCCCGGATCCGCCGATTTCCCAGGGCCCCTCTCGCCAGGTTTCTCAGGGCACTCGGGTGCCCTCGGCCCCCGCGGATTCTCTCGTCCCCGCGGTCGGATCGGTCGCCTCGGAACCTGGATCGGACGCCCTCCCGGAGACCCGGGGCGAGGTCCGGCTTTCCCCGGGCCCTGAGCCTCAGGATAAGCGTCCGCGTTTTACCCCGATTGAGGAGTATCCAGACAGGCCTTCCGTTCTGCAGCGAGTGGCGGCCATCCAAGGCCCGCCAAGTCAATCCGCCGCTGCCCCTCCTGGGTCGGCGCCTTCCCCCTCAGCGGAGGGGGCCGCTAGCAGTCCTGCCCCTGTGAGCGTCGAGCCGCTTCCTCGCCCGGCGCCGGAGGCCCCGGCGCTGGACGTTCCCATGGCGAGGGAGCGGCCGCCTTCAGCACGAGTTTTGGGGTCCGGGCGGGACATCTCTGTCCCCCGGGCTCGCCCTTCGTCTGACGCTCGCGCGTCCCCGGAGGCCCCCGCCGCGCGGTCCTCGGGCAGGAGCAGGCCCCCTGGGCCCCGCCCTGGCGCCGGCGACTTCCTGGCGGAGCTCGGCGGGAAGGCGGAGGAGGCCGGCGAAAGTACGGATGCCGGCGGAGAGGACCTGGAGGCCAGCGGAAGTGATTGTGACTGGGACGCTCCTGACGAGGAGCAGGACAGCTTTCTGGTCCAAGAGCTCCTCGAGTGGTCCGCGGCGCGGGGGGCCCCCGATCTGGCTCGCTTCTTTTTGAGAGACTTAGGTCCCTTCGACGAGCTGTCGTACCCGACCTCGGCGTCTGACAAGACTCCGCCCAAGATCAACCCACGGGGGGCCGAGGTGAGACTTAAAGACTTGTCCCCGGAAGATCGCGCCCGATTTTCGGAGTCAGACGCTAAGGAATGGGCGGCGATGCTGGGCACTGGAGCTGTGCGCGTGCTCTCGCCTGAGGAGTCGGTGTCAGCTCGGAGGCGGCTTCCCGACCGCATTTTATCTTCTCGCATGGTTAGACGGCTGAAACCGGTTGAGGGGGTAGGCTCTCGCCCCGAGCCCAAATCCCGTTGGTGCGTCCACGGGCACCAGGACCCCGACTCTGAAACTTTGGAGGTCTACGCCCCGACACCTCAGTCAGAGAGCGTTCTTACCTGCCTGCAGATTGCCGCGTCATTCGGATGGACCCTTACCATCGCTGACGCGAAGAACGCGTTTTGCCAGAGCCAGCGTTTAGAGCGCCCCCGTGGAAAGATTTTTGTTGAGCCGTGCTCGGGTCTGCCGATTGGCCCAGATCAGTTGATCGAGTTGGTTGCGCCCGTATATGGTCTCAACGATGCTCCACTTCTGTGGCATCGGACGCTGACTGATTGGCTCGCGGCGGAGGGCTTCACGAAGTCCATGCTTGAACCGTGCCTCTGGCTCAAACGGGACCGGATGGGGGCCCTTGAGGGCCTGGTGCTTATTGAGGTCGACGACCTCATTGTGACCGGCCGCCAGGAGTATGTGGGTCGGTTCAAGGAGAGAGCGACGTCTAGGTTCCGGTTTGGCAAGTGGCGCCAGTCCGATTCGGAGTTTGCCGGTCGGCACCTGCGCCAGTTTAGGGATCGGATAACCATTGATCAGGAGAAATATATACGGGAGCAACTTACGGTTATGCCTCTCGATCGCTCTCGTCGCTGTGATCCTGATTCCCCCCTCGCGCCTACTGAGGTCAAGTCGTATCGGGCAGTGGTGGCCCAGGTACAGTGGGTGGCCAGGGAGTCGCGTCCAGACGTGGCGGGATCGGCTTCGATTCTCGCGGGGGCCATGCCGACCCCTCTCGTTTCCCACGCTCTCACGCTCATCAAGGTTTGCAAGTTTTTGAAGGCCACGGCCTCTCAGAGGTTGACCGTGTGGGGGCTCGACCCGCTTTCGCTCGCGTTCGTCGCGGCGTCCGACGCCTCCGGGCCGGGCTCCGCGAGCCGCGGAGGATCTCAGGGTGCTTGGTTGGTTATGGCTGCGGACGCCTCGATCCGGGCGAACCGCCGAGCTCGCGCGTCACTGCTCTCGTGGCGCTCGCAGCGACTGAAGCGGGTGATCAGCTCCACCGTCGCTGCAGAGACTCTCGCCTTGAGCGGTGCTGTGGCCGAGGCTCAGTACTTGCAGGTTATTTGGCGTGATGCGGTTTTCGGAGATGTCCAGAAGCCGTCTTGGAATATTGGAGCCTCTCCGTTCTCGGTCGTGATGTCCTCGACTTGCGAGTTGAGTGATCGAGCCGCGTCCCTGGCCGTGGTGGATGCCAAATCGGTGTTCGACACGTTGAGCAAAAACGCTGCTGGGTCCCGGTCCGATCGACGTAACGCGATCGAACTTGCTGTTGTCAGAGACTCGTTGAGCTCGACTGGCTCGCAGATCCGTTGGCTCCCCCGCGGACGCATGCCTGCTGATCCGTTGACACATGCCGATCCGTCAAAAAGCAACCTGGCCCTGCACGACTTACTTTGTCGAGGATCGATGCGTCTCGTCGACGAAGGGGGGCATCTCGACGAGCGAGCGTTGAATATGTCCCTCAAGTCCCGGTCTCGCGGGGCTAGCCGGAAAGCCTTGATCGAAGAGGCGAGGAGGAGGGGCGAGGTCGAGGAGGATAAGCCCCGGGGAGGCGAGGAGGAGTACAGCTCTAGGAGGAAGGAGGAGGCGGAGGCCGAGGAGGTTGAGGATGAGGAGGAGGTACCACAGGAGGCAGAGAGGAGCCGGAGGAGCGGAGGTCGCGAGGAGCCCGAGGCGGGGCGAGTCGCCCGCCAGATCCCCGCCAGTGCCGGCGACCGGCGGCTGGAGGCGCGGGGCGCCGGGCCGGACGCCCCCATGTACCTGTCCTGCGAGGCCAGGGTGGGTGCCGCGGGGGGTTTCCCCCTGCAGAACCCACCGAAGTTGGGTGCACTGTCATCGTAACCCGGCTCGCCCTGGCCCCGGGTTCCTGGTCTCCCTCCCTCTTCCCGCTCTTTGTGTTCTGCAGTAGTGCACAGCCTTTTTGGCTTAGGGTGCGACTCGCCCTGGAGTCGCTGAGGATTCTGGCGTAAGCACTAAAATGTACGCTCGCCCTCCCCACTTACTCCTTTACACTTCGAGCCCCCCGAGCCCCTTGACACCAGATCCGCGCATCCGTGATGCACGTCAGCGCGTGCCCGAGAGGGAGGCTCGGCGGCGCGCCGAGGGCGGCAGTGAGGTGGGGCAGACCTCTTCCGCAGGCGTCGGTGCCTCGAAGATCGCGCAGATGGCTACTCGGGATGCCCGGGTGCCCTCTGAGCCTTCCGAGGCTCGGCATCGCTCGGACGTGTGCATTTTTCCTTCGGCGAGAACCATCGAGGAGCATCCGTGATCATTTGGCGAAGAAGCCACGCACGAAACCGAAAAAAACACAGGGAATGGACGTCCGAGCGATGGCCAGGAGGAGACCCGCCACCTTTTCCCCTCCCCCCTGGGCGCGCCGCCGAATGTCAGCGCGCGCCCGAGCGAGAGGCGGGTTGGGGCACGGGCGTGTCCTCGTGGCCGCCCCCGCGCCAGGACCTCTCCGAGCGGCTGGCGGCGGCGGAGCGACAACGGGAGGAGCTGCGCGGGGTTGGATGCCCTTTTGCTCCTCCTCCTCCTCCTCCTCCTCCTCCTCCTCCTCCTCCTCCTGCTCTCCCTCCTTCCCCTCCTCCCCCTCCTCCTCCTCCTCCTCCCTCCTCCTCCTCCACCTCTTCCTCCTCCTCCTCGTCCTCCTCCTCCTCCTCCAGCTCCTCCTCCTCCTCCTCGTCCTCCTCCTCCTCCTCCTCCTCCTCCTCCTCCTGTTCCTACCGCCCAAGGCCGTGGCGGACCCGGTGGCACTACGGGGGCCACCCGCAGCACGCAAGTTCCGAAGTCCCACACGCCGGACAATCCCAGGACAGCGTCGTCTTGACACCGTCCCGGGTTCACACGGGCGGGCGCCTGGCCGCCTCGGGCAGGGCCCCGCGCCCTTCCTTTGCAGGGCGCACGGCGGGAGGAGGGAGGAGGGAGGGAAGGAGGAGGGAGCCAGGAGGGGCCGGGAGACGGAGGCGCGGGTGGATCATTGTCGACTGTTTTCGCTACTCCGATCTCGTCGGCTCGTGCCCGCTCGTTGCCGCCAGAAAAGACATCCTCGACATCGCCCGCCCCGCGAGATCTTGGCTCCTCTTCACCTCTCCAGTTGCGAGAACTCTGAGCATCTCCAGGCCGCCCTAGCTTCAATTGTCTCCGCGCATTGTGTCCCCTCCCCCGATCGTGATTCGCCCGCTGTCCAGCCTTTGCTCCAGCTTGTCTGTCCCGCGTTTGTCTCCCCAGACGGTCTTTCCTCCCCGGCCGCTTCTCCCCTCCCGGTCACCGCCGTGCCGCCTGCGCCACCCATCGCCGCTCCGGCGTTCGTCTCCCCGAGGCGTGCTTCTACCGATGCCTGCCCCCCTCCCGCTCCTCCTCTGGCTGCCGCGCCATGTTCCCCTGGTCTCGGGCGAAGAGAATTATGCACATGCACCGATCCTGGCAAGGCCCATCCTTGACCCATGATCAGTGCATGTGCCTTCCTGGCCAGGGTAGGAGGGCGTATGCACCGATCCTGGGCTCAGGATGGGCCTGGCCAGAATCGGTGTATGTGCATAGTTCTCTTTCCTCTATGGTCTGCCTGTCTTCTGCCGGCAGCATCCTCCCGTTCTTTGCTCTGCCGCCGCCGTGCGGTCTGATATCAGTTCGGCCAACTTCGACGGCGTGGCCCGCCGCTGCCCCGCCCGACGAGGCGAGGGGCCCAGGATGAGGACTGGTAGGGGACTCCTCTCTACGCTGGGCTCCTCCGCCTCCCCCTCCTCCACCTCCTCCTCCTCCTCCTCCTCCTCTTGCTCTGTCCGCCCTTTTTTCTTGGCAGTGGCGCTCCTCCTCCTCCTCCGCCTCCCCCACCTCCTCCTCCTCCTCCTCCTCCTCCTCCTCCTCCTGCTCCTCCTCCTCCTCCTCCTCCTCCTCCTCCTCCTCCTCCTCTTGCTCTGTTCGCCCTTCTTTCTTGGCAGTGGCGCTCCTCCTCCTCCTCCTCCTCCTCCTCCTCTGCGCAAGCCGACGCCGTGCCAACTGCCATGTGTGACGAGGGTGGATGGAAGGAGGAGCGGGCAGGGGGTAGCGCGCAGAGCAGAGGGCCCCCCTGCGCGGCGCGCGAGCCAGCTCAGCCCACAGGAGACCGCCGCCGCGCCGACGTGGCGCACCGTGGGGCGTCAGGCTCGGCTAGAGTCATGATGAGTAGGACGACGACGGAGAGAAGAGGACGGCGGGAAGGACGACGAATGATGCCGGCGACGACTGCGGGAAACCACAGGAGGAGAGCGGTGAGCGGGAACGGATGGAAGCAAACGACGATGGCGGGGGGGGAACGGGAGGAGGAGAGAAGATGGATGCTGATGATGATGATGAGGAGGAGGAGGAGGAGGAGGAGAAAAACCAGCACGAAGATCTGGAGGGAGAGGAGGAGGAGGAGGAGGAGGAGGAGGAGGAGGAAGAGGAACAGGAGGAGAAGGGGTAAGATGCGGAGGAGAAGGAGGGGGAGGAAGAAAAGGAGGAGAACGAGGAGCAGGATAAGGAGCAGGAGGAGGAAGAGGAGGAGGAGGAGGAGGAGGAGGAGGAAAAAGAAGAGGAGGAGGAGGAGGAGGAGGAGGAAGAAGAAGAGGGGGAGGGGAAAGGAGGAGGGGCAGGGGGAGTGGGAAGAGGAGGAGGACTTGCCAAAAGGCGGGGCCAACCACACCTACGCCAGACACCGCGGCTCTCTTCGAACAGGGGACCACCATCGCCCCCGTGGACCAGGCGGGCGCCGCTCTTTCCTTGGAGGCGGGAGCATGGGGAGGACTAGGACGACGTGGAACAGGAGGAGGAGAAGGAGGAAAAAGAGGACCATTGTAAACGCAAGATCCACCAACGATGTTGCAGTATACCTTCCCCCGGGTTCTGTCGCCATAGGCCCCTATGAGGCCCCTTTTTTACAAGGGCTACTCTCACCTAGTTAAGTGCCCCGCTGGACGATGTGTCAAAGTCTTGCACACTGCGGAATTCCATTCGTGGGACTGCAACGCCGCGAATCAACGTTACCGTGTCGTCCCGTCGATCCCGAACCATGCCAGAACACCGCTCTTGAGATGCCATTCCGCGAATCAGCGTGACCGCTGCGCCCTGACAGTCTCGACTCGTGTCAAAGCACCCTCTCTGGAGCGTCGGCCGTACGAATCCCTGAAACTCCTGCAAGTTCTCCAGACGGGCGCGCGCGGCGCGAAGGCAAGAGCCACGGTCTGCGAGCGGCCCGCCTTCCGTCCGTGAAGTTGCGGCGCGCGTCAGGCTCAGGAGCGGTGAGGAAGTCTCGGGCGACACGCCCGGCCCGCCCGGCCGACACGATTCGGGACGCGGCAAGGGGGAGTTATCCAGAACGAACAGGATGGACGAGGAGAAGAACAGGAGGTGAACGAGAAGGTGGAGGAGGAGGACGAGGCGAAAAAGAAGGTGGAGGAAGACGAGGAGGAGGAGGAGGAGGAGGAGGAGGAGGAGGACGAGAAGGAGGAGGAGGAGGAGGAGGAGGAGGAGGAGGAGGAGAGGAGTCAGGGGAGGGGGGGGGGGAGCAGTAGGGGAAGCGGGAGGGGCAGGAAGGGGAGGAGGAGGAGGGGGGAGAGAGCCCTCTGCCCTCTGCCTTCTCGGAAGGCCGCCCATCGCGCCCTGTCCCCGAGCGCGTGCCGCCAGGCAAGCGGGAGGAGGACGGCGAGGAGCCGGGAGGGGCAGGAGCGCGAGCGGGAGCGGGAGCGAGAGAGACCGAGCAGGCGAGGGTGGCCAGCCGCGCGAGCCCGGCGGGCCTTGGGGCCCCGCACTGCTCCAGCTGCTCCGCCTTTCCTCCGCCAGGGGAGCGGCAGGAGAGGGAAGAGGAGGGCGAAGGGGAGCGAAGGAGAGGGGAGGGGAGGGGAGGGGAGGGAGGGGAGGGGAGAGGGGAGAGGAGGGCGGAGGGGAGCGGGGGCGGAGGGAGAGCGGGGGAGGGCGGCGAGGAAGAGAAGGGGAGGAGCTGGGAGAGGGGAGGAGTTGGACGAGGGGGGGCGAAGCCCCTCTTCCCCCCTCCCTCGCCCTCTTCCCCCATGGGCCAGGTGTCCGGTTCCATGTTGCGCGCCTGTGTTCCTCGAAATAGAGACGCCTACGGCGAGTCATCTCCACCCCCTGCCTTTTGGACACGCCTGTGTCGTGACATGTCGAGCGAAAGTGTGGCGACCCTGGCGGACTGCATGTTCCCCCAGCCCTTGGGAAAACCATTGTGGGCGAACACTAGGGGGGCCTCTGGGGCCGTCTTTGGGCTGGCTCAGGGGCTCTTTTTCTGCCGTTTGGGCTTCTGGGGCGTTTTTGGGGGGGTTCTCCTTGGGCCCGTTCGGGCAATGTTGGGGCTCGGCTTGACCGTCCGAAGGCGCTCTTGTGTCGTCTGGCGCCTTTGGATCTTGGGGGCCTTTCTGAGCTGCTCCGCGGCCCTCTGGGGCCGTCTTGGGGGCTTCCTTGGAGCCCTCTTCGGGGTTCTGGAGGGCGCTCTTTGGGGCCTCTTGGGCGAAACGGCGAGAACGCGAGCAGATTTGACTGTTTTGAGGTTTGTGAGGCTAGCTTGCGCCTTTTTCAGGGTATCCTCGGCTCTCTTGGAGGCCATTCGGGCCATCTTGGACGGGCTTGGTGGCGACTGGGGCCCTCTTGGACACCGTCTTGAGGCCATCCTGGACGGAACTGCCGTCGAAGGGCATATGTTTTTAGTTTTGGGCATCGCTTCGACTGGCCGGCAGGACGGGTCGAGGGCCACAGGGAATCTGTGAGGAAGGGCCGAACGTATTCCGACATCCAACACGCAAGGCACCCTCTGGCAGGCTGCGGGAGCGGCGGACCCTGTATCGGCCGAGCCCGCTACCCGAGGAGGTGGAGACGCGAGAGGAGGAGTGAGGTGGAGGAGGAGAGGGAAAATGGAAGAAGAAGAGGAAGAAGCAGGGTGCATGAGGATGAGGAGGAAGAGGGGAGGACGAGATACAGTGGGGGCGCGCATCAAGAAACCATATGCTTTTCGTCAGGGTATCCTGGGTTTCTTCGCTCCCCGCGCTGCGCGGTGGCTTCCCGCAGCCGTTGGAGGAGCTGCTGCGCTCAGGGTCCTCCAGGTTTTCCCTCTGGTGCACCTCGCGCACGGGTTCTCAGGGTTGGGTTTCTTGCGAGGGTTTCTTGCGGCCGCGCCCGCACTGTAGAGGAGGAGAGGGAGGGGGACGACGAGGAGGAGGAGAAGGAGGAGGAGGAGGAGAAGTCCGGGTCCCCCCGCAGTCGTATACACAGTTGTTGGGGAGACCATGCGTAGTTTGCTGACAGGAGGACGACGTCTGGTGTTTCCGAATGTTGTGGATGAAGGGCTGGAGGAAGATGTCGGCGACGGGTGATTCGGAGTTTCTTTACGCGCATCATGTGATTGTGGAGATGGAAGGGGGAATAGCAAGATGATGAAGAGAGGGAGGAGGAAGAGGCTTTTTGGGGTCCTTCTCGGTTGTAAAGGGCTCTCGGGAGCGTCTTGAGGACGACATTGAGCTCTTGATGGTTTACTGGGCAATCATAGCGCGCTCTCGACCCGACTGGCGCCTGCGGAGGCAGTCGTGCGAGCCAATATGGGCCGTCGCGGGGGCATCCTGAGGGGGGGCTGCTATCTGCGAAAGTGTCGCCACTTTCGAGGGCTGTTGGGGGGCCAGCACAGAGGGGACTCGGCGAAGAGGCAGATTCGACCTCGCCGTCCCTGAGGGTCTGCGATCTGCGAAATGTCGAGGGCTGCTGGGAGTACCCGCGTAGTGGGCATTCGCCGCAGATTCAGACTGGGCACGTGATCGTTCGGTTTTGGACGCCGTCACTCGATGGGTGATGATGCGAGCGAGGAGATAGACCAATTCCCTCCGCCAGGCGCTCACCCTCGTTCGTCCATGCCGCCGACTCGCCTTCGCCCGCGCCCCCCGTGGACTCGGCCGCGAAGCTCGCGAACCGCGTCGACCCGGCCGCGACGGGCGGCGGGCGCGGGCGCGCGGATTCGGCCGTTGACATTTGGACCTCGACATGATTTTGGCCAAGACCGCCGAGGGCGAGGTCGCGGGCGCAGCCATCAACCCCCTGGGCGAGGCAGAGGCGAAGTCGGCGAAAGAAACGAATCGCCCGGCACACCTGGGGCATCTGCTTTTCGGCGCCCGGGGCCGCCCTGGCAAGTGCGAGGCCCCCGCCTTCGGCGAGAAGCTCGCGGGGTGCGGCAACGACGCCGACGCCTCCAACGCAGCAAGAGTGGTGTTCATCGAGCCGCAGTCCTCGAGCCCCTTCCTGTCGCACGCGCAAGGTCAGGCGCGCTGGCCCCCCCATTTCCCGCGCCGAAGCCCTGACCTCCACGGCCCGTCAGGGCTGGGCCATTCGCCGCGGAGCCATCGCCGACGCCGGACGCAACGACGGCGACCAGGACGGCCGGCGGCCGCACCTCTATGCGACGCTCTCAAGGGCCACCGGCGCGCCCGCGCGCTTTTAACTCCCGCGCTGGGATACGTCCGGAAGAGGCGCAGCAGCTGGCAGAGGATCTCCGCCACGCTTTGTTTTTGCGCTGACTGCGCCTGTTTGCCAGCGCGCATCGAAGCATAATCTCTCTCCTTCTTCTGCCCTCCTCTCGTCGTCACCCCCTTGCCTCCAGCTGCAATTTCCCCGGCTGCCATGCCCCCTTTCCGCTGCCAGAGCACGCTCCAGAGGTGACATGCCGATGCCCCCCCCGCCATTTCCCGCGCCCCATTGCCGCCGTTTCCGCGGGAGGGGGGGGGGCAGCGTCGCGACATTCCGTTGCGAATTCAGGTTCGACCTCGCCATCCAGAGGAAGATGAAATCTGCGAAGTTGCCGCCGGCTCCGAGGGCCGTCGCGGCCCGACGGCTCAACGAGTCTCTTCCATCGATCTCTTGTTCTTCGATCGGTGGCCCGCGAGTCGCGGATTTCGCGAGCCCCCCGAATGTCGTTCGCAGAGGCGTCTATCTCCTTCCCGTGTTTGCACATTCCATAACGCATGCCCAGCTATCATGACTATGCGCTGCGCAAGGATTGGGCGCGTTGCCAGGGTGATTCGTTTGAGCGCCGATAAGTGCCCCAGGCGCGGGGGGGGCCGCCCCCGGGGCCGAAACAGTGGCGAATGTTTCTTGCCAGGCGGGCCGCAGGGCCACCCAGGAGGCGGGGCGTCGGAAGGGCAGCGAGGAGGCGCCGCACGTCTTTCGTTTTCGTTGCCACCACCATCTGGCGTCCCCGTCGCGCTGTCGGAGATTTCGGGCCCGGGGCCTGGCCCGATTTGAGTGGGCCCCCTGCCTTCTGTGAGCGCGCGGGCGAGTTACTGGCGCCGGGCAATTTGTTCCGGGGCCCTGTCAGGGTCACATGCCACCCCGCAGAAGGCGTCGAGGTCTCCAGGGGCCGACGCACGATCCGAAGCGACAAGCGCAGCCTCGCACCCCGCCTTCCCGACGCTGCCGCGCAGATGTTAGGCCCTCGTTTTAAGCTTTCTGCGCCTTGATATTCGCTTCGGGCGCGCAGAGCGCCAGCCCTCTCGATGCTGGCGCCCCAGAAATGCCGCCACATCTCGCCCGGCAAGGCGCCGCGCGGGCGAGATGGGGGCGACGCCTGCGGAGGGCGCGGCCCCAGCCGCCGCGGAAGCGCATGGGCCACAGGCCCCCGCCGCCCTGGCCGAGGAGCGGCGGCCCCTGCTGCAGCCAGCGACGAGGCAGGCCCTGAGAGACGAATGACACTGAGTCGGGGGCTGGCCCAGGCGCGCAGGGCAGAGGCGGAAGCGCGCGGGGCCGGAAGCCGCCCCCCGGCCCTAGGGCCGCATGCAGCGCCAGCTCAGGGCGAGAGGCCGGCGACGGGGAAGGAGCCGGAGCCAGTCTCGGGTCGGGCGAAACGGGGGGGTTGGGAAAGGGGGGTTTACGAAATCTGCTGCATGCAGCTGGTTTCGGCCCGACCGAGGGGCCCATTCCTCGATATACATGGGCGCCTCCCGGCGCCGGGAGGCGCCGGGAAAATCAGCTACGTGAGCTGACTCTCAAACCCCCCCTTTGCTATCCCCCCCTTTCGCCCGACCCGACAGTCGGGGGCCGAGATCAGATCAGATGCGACGCGGACAGCGGCGACGCGCGTCCTGCCTGCGCCGCGCAAGGCTCGGCGCCCCTGAGAGTCGTCTAAAGCTTGGACGCTGCCCCGGGCGCGCGGGCCGCCATCCTTGGCGGCCCTTGCGCCGGAGCGTTTTTGCAAGATATAACCCGGGGCCTTGCTCCGCCCGGCCCCCTTCGAGCTCGCCCGACCCCCCGAGGCCGACAGGAGTTGGGCACCAGATTTTTGCTTGAGCCCTGTGGCCGGCCCCGGGCGGGGCAGCCCCCCTGTCGCTCTGCATGGGGCCTGTCTCCAGCTCTGAGAGGGGCCCAAAGCACGCGCCGACCCTTCCCCCCAAGCGGGCTGCAGGGCCGCCAATGAGGCGGAGCGCCAGAAGGAGCGCGAGAAGGCGCCTCGGGCTACCTGTCGCTCTGGCGCTACGTCGGAGATTCACCCTTTTGGGGTCCAATCGGGGTCGGAAATGAACTGGCTCGAAGCTGGCGCCCCCCGAGTTCCCCCGCGGGCCCACGAGCCGACCGAAATTGAATTGGCTTCACGCGAGCGCCCCTGGAGTTACCCCGCGTTCACGCGACGCCCAGACAATGCGCGGGGCCCCGACAAGTTTGCCTATGAAGCTTGCTTCCGTGGGCCCAAGGAATAGAGAGGCATGGCGCGGCGCATTTGTTTTAAACTGTCCCGCGCGAGCTTCCATACAACGCGCGCTGCCATGGGCTCTGCGAAGTGCCCGAGCCTGCCCCGGTAAGTCCTGCTGCATTTAGCTTTGAAATCTCGCCAGGCAACGCGGCCAGGCAAGGCGCCGCGCTGCAGACGAACGCAGCGCTGTTTGGCGGGCGGAGAGCGAGGCCGCTGCACGCGCGCTGGCCCGGCGCAGGAGGCGCTCAAGTCGGCCGCCGAGACGCGTGCAAGCGAGTCCTGGGGCAGCGCACCACCAGCAGCCGATGAGACGAAACCAGAGGCCTGGCCCCGGCTCGGCGGCATGGAGCCGAAACCAGCACAGGCCGCGGCCCCAGCGGCCGCGCAGGCGAAGCGCGCAGAGGCCCGGGGCGCCCTGGCCGAGGAGGAGAGCCAGGGAGCGCCAGCAGGGGCTGGAGAGGTCCCCGCTGCCGCTGCAGAGGCCTCCCCCGCCGAGGCAGGCGGGAGGGGCATGTCAACGATAGCTACGGTAGGTTCGCGTCGTGTCGACTCGCGGCGACCCCAGCGCGGGCGTTCAAGGTTGAACGCCGCCGGCGACCCAGAATCGATCGATGTTGAACGATCGGACGTTGCGGAGACGGCCGATCGTTCAAGGTTGAACGATCCAGCGCGGTGTCGGGAACCAACGCCGGGGTCGACACGACCCGAACCTGCAGTACGCGCCCCCGCTGGGCAAAGAAGAAGATCGAGCGAGTGCGCCAGGCTGCAGACGGTGCGCTTAAGGTCGAGCGGCTCAGCGCGTTTTGTCTTGGTGCATCGCGGCAACAGAGCGGCTTCTCAGTCGGGGGCGGACAGAACCCCCAACAGTGACACGTCGATTAGTGTATTGTCCGTTTTCGGCTCTCGAGAGGGCGCCGCGGCCGTTATTTTCCAGGCTTGCGCCCGCCAGGTTTGGGCCTCAGGTCGTTTTCACTAAACCACGTTTTACTAAAGGGAGGTCTGTCCATCCCCGACTCAGTTTTTTCCACCTACCGCCCATGTCCTCGGCCCCCTCCTTCTCCGCGGCTCAAAACAGGGCGCGCCCCAGAAAGAAACCTGCATGGATCCCTGCAAGTGTTTGCGGAAGACTTCGGGGCTTGGAGAGGCCATGCGATTATCACTATGCTGTTTCGTATGGTTTGTTTTGTTGCGTTTCCTTTCCGTGCGTACGGGCGTTTCGTTCAGCCCAGTTGTTTGTGCGTTTCCGTTTGTTTTGTTTCAAGTTCTTTTGTATCCGTTTCCAATGATTAGTTTTCTCGCGTGTCGCGCTTCACGTTTCGTTTCGCGGCCATCTTGTTACAAGGGAAAAGGATGGGGAATAATGGGAGGGGGTGAAGACGAGGCGGAGAGGTGGAGGAAGTGGAGCAGGCCTCGTGGGTATTCTAAGGACTTCTTGGGCCAGGAAAGAGTGGCTGCTCGGGATCCCGTGTTGGAGATTTGTTTTTTTTCACGGGGGGGCGGAGGCGTTTCCTGGATCCCCCCCCGTAAGGAAGAGCAACACACTTTCACGTTTGGTTTGTTTTAGAGTTGGGGGGGGTCAGAACTCCCTTTCGTGCTTGACAGCATCCAACCCGTGGGGTGGAGATATTGTGCCAGATTGACATCCGGCCCAAAGATGGGCGCCGCGCCCAGATCGGGCCCTACGGAAGAGACCCCCCGCGGAGTTGCATCCGGAACCCCGATACCGCCCGCCTGCCATCCGTTCCCGCCCGCAGCCCGCCAGGATCGCCAATCGCACGGTTGGGCACACAGGATTCACGTCTGGATGCCGATCCCCCCGATGGAAGGATGCTTATCACATGCCCACGCGCTTGGATACCTACCCCCATGGTGGAGGAATGAACGTCTGTTCGACGCGCATAAGAAACGCCGCCCGCCCGAGGTGTGCCTGCCTGCCGAGGTGTACATGCGGCTTTCCCCCCCGCCTGCCCGAGTTGTGCCTGCGGCTTTCCCCCCCGCTGCCTGCGGGGGTGCGGGCCCCCCCGGCCCGCCGGGCCGCCGACCCGCGTCTCGCAGGGCGGCGCGCCCCCCCTCTGCGAAGGGAGAGTGGGACCGAGAAGGGAGGAGGAGGAGGAGGAGGAGGAGGAGGAGGAGGAGGAGGAGGAGGAGGGAGGACGAAGGAGGGAGGACGGAGGAGGGAGGACGGAGGACGGAGGAGGGAGGACGGAGGAGGGAGGACGGAGGACGGAGGACGGAGGACGGAGGACGGAGGAGGAGGATGGAGGACGGAGGAGGAGGATGGAGGATGGAGGATGGAGGATGGAGGAAGAGGAGGAGGAGGAGGAGGAGGAGGAGGAGGAGGAGGAGGAGGATGGAGGATGGAGGATGGAGGACGGAGGATGGAGGATGGAGGATGGAGGATGGAGGATGGAGGATGGAGGAGGGGAAGGGGGAGGAGGAGGAGGAGGAGGAGGAGGAGGAGGAGGAGGAGGAGGAGGAGGAGAAGGGAGGGAGGGGGGGAGAGATTGCGGGAGAATGCGGTGGAGGCGAAACGAGTGATCACGCCCGCCTGGAACACGCGGCACCCCAACGGGGCGGCGCCACGAGGGCCTCGTGCAGCTGGCACACGGCCAACGCCAGCGGCAGCGACAGGGCCTCGGTCTTGACCGCGGCGCCCAGGTCGCCGAGCGACAGGAACACAAAAACGAGCACCACCGTGCCAATCGGCCCGAAGAACTCCGAGCGCCCGCACTCCGCAGCCGTCACAGCTGCTTGCCGGACGCGTCGTCCGAGGGAAGGCCCATGCCGCGCAGGCCGCCCGTGGGGCCCGCCGCCGCCGCGCTCCCAACACCTCCACGAAGTGCATCGACGTCTCCGAGGAGCCGCCCACGCCCGGTCCGGGACGCCCAGCCCGCCTCGGCAGCAGGCAGCAAAGCAACCATCCCCCGAAGGGGCCTTCGGCCGTCGTGGTCGGGGTGCTCGACCTCGGCTGCCAGCACGCCGTCGGCCAGCGGCCTGTCAGCAGTGCATCCGCCGCTCCTCTCCGCCAAGACCTCCCCCGAGACCCTCTGGTCGTTGGCCGAAGGGCCGAGCACCGGCGCCGGCGCAGCAGCAGCAGCAGCAGCAGCAGCTGCGGCAGCAGCCTCAGCCTCCTGTGTTGCCGCCTCCGCAGCGGCCCTGACCGCCGCCACGTACGCAGGCATCCATGGCTTCGAGGCGGCTGGGGCCGTCAAGGCCGCGGAGCGACTCCTCGAACTCCTCATTCGAAGGGATCTGCCCACCACCATCTGCAGTTTCTCCTGCGCTGACGTCGCCGCCATCGCTGCAAAGCCCCACATCATCACCCGCCGCCGCACCAGCAGGAGCATCGAGAGGGCGGCGAGCAGCCAGGGCCTCGCTCAGCGCAGCGCCGAGCGAGCCGAGCGAGGACAACTGCTGCCCACGATGGCGCTCGACCTCGCCGAACGCTGAGGGCAAGTGGAGGGCCGCGCCGCGGCCTTGCGCCCGCGCGTACTGCGCGCGGCGCTGCGCAACTGCACGGCTGGGCCGCCGAGGCCGCCGAGGCCGCCGAGCCGCGCCGAGGTCCACCGCGCGCGGGCGGGAATGCTGAGGGTGGCGAGGGTGGGAAGGGAGCGGCGGGTGGCGCGGGGGCACCCTGGCGCAAGCTCGGGGGCCCTGGGCCGGGGCCGAGCGGGCGCTCGGAGGGAGGGAGGGGGAGGGAGGAGGAGGAGAAGAGTGGGGGAGGGAAATGTCAAGGGAATGGGGCAGGATGGGGGGAGGAGGAGGAGGAGGAGGAGGAGGAGGAGGAGGAGGAGGAGGAGGAGGAGAAAGAGGTGGAGGAGGAGGAGGAGGAGGAGGAGGAGGAGCTGGAGGAGGAGGCGGAGGAGGCGAAGGAAAACCGGGTTGGGGAGGGGGAAATGGGGCGCTTTGCACTCCCCCTCCTCTCGCTCCCGCGGCTCACCGTTGCGGTCCCCACGGTGCGTCCCCCCCCCGGGCTGGCCTGCAGGTGCAGCGCTTGCGGGAGGAGTTGGCCACCCTGGAGATGGGCGAGCTGAGGAGTCCGCGCCCCCTGTCATGCACGGTACGACGGGCGGACGGACGTCGGAGGAGGAGAAGGTACCCAAACCTCTGCCCCCTCGCCCGTTTTCCCCTTTTTGGGCCTTCCGGGAGGCCCTCGTCGCCACTGCTGCATTCGCCTCGAAAGTCTGGTCAGAACGCACCCCTGGAGAGGTCCGGGGAGTAGCGGTATCGGTACCTTATGGTTTCCCCAGGACGACTCGGGCTCAGCGTCTCCCCGACTCTGAGCTAAGATTCTGCGCCGTGGCAGCTCTCCTGAACTGGAGGCTGCCAAGGTGCCTGTGGGAGAAGCGTGCAGGAAGAACACGCGGTGGAGTGTCTGGCACATTCGTCATAAGTTTGCCCCTCGGACATACTATCCTCCTGCTTATATGTCTCCCCCTCCCCTCGAGCCCGTGCGCGTACTCCTCATTACTACTATCTTTTCATCCTTCCACTCGGCAGCCAGCTGCGAGACTCGCGCGCCGCCGCACCCTGAAACTGGCAGTGCAGGAGAGGCCGTCCGTACACCTCCTGGCTCTTGCTCACCATGCAGCCGAGCCCGAGCGTCTCGGCGGCGATAGCCTGGCTGGCAGCGTGGTCCGTTCGGGAGTGGACCGCGCCTGGCGAGTGGAGATCTCGCCCTGCCCGCGCTGTCCCGACCTCCACTGCGCGGAGGCTCCCGCGTGCCCATCCCTCCGGTGCCCCGCGGCTCCCACACCGCGCACCGCCTGGAAGCCCAGCGGGGCCGGAGCCGCCCGCCCAGAGGCGCGGGCCGCCGCCCGCGGAGGCGGCGCCGCCGGCGCTCGCGGGGCCGCCCGCCGCTGCCCCGGCGTCGCTGCGCGCCCACGGCGGCTGGAGCGCCCTGGGCTGGGCGTCTGGGCTGGCGCTGAACCTGCTCGGTGGGAGCGTCGGGGTGTTCGTGCACGCGGCGCTGGTGCTGGCGGGCTTTCGGCGCGCGCGCGCGCGCCTGCTGGGGACTCTCGCGGAGTCCAGCTCGTCGCCCCCGTCTCGCTCTTCGTTTCGTGATGGCGCAGCCGCCGATGCAGGAGTGGGCGTGGCTGTAGTAATTACGGCGGGCCGCTCTCTTCCACCAGCGGTTGGTGCTGGGAGTTTTGGCGGGTACTCCAGTGGCAGCGAGTGAGGTGGTGGCCGCCACGCCGGACGGGGACGTGTACTGCGAGGTGTATGGCGGCTCGGACCCCAATGTCGCGGCCGTGCGGTGGAGTTTTCGGCGAGCCGACGCCAGCGGAACTCCAGGAGTTCTAGCGGCCGACGCGCATCGCGGCCCGGGACGAGCACGTGCTGCGGGACCGCCGCAACGGACGGCCTGGTGGAGCCGGCTGGAGGCGCGCTGCCGCCGTTGGTGGCCGACCCCGCGGGAGGGCCTCTGGCCGCCCCACGGTTCCCAGGACTGGGCCCATCCCCTTCGAGACCCCCACCAAATTACCATTTTAGTTGGGGATACACTCTTCGAAACCCCAAGCGAACGACCTATATCCCCATCCTGGGGGGTAAATCGGCCAGTGGGGCCAAGGCCACGCCGCCGGGGATGGGGATCGGTTAAACGATACTCATGCCATGTGCCAGGTGCGGCCCCTGAGCCGCGCGGCCCGGCTGCGGCGCTGGCCAGGCGGATGCTGCACCAGGAGCGGGGCGCTTTCATGCGCTGCGAGAGCGTCGCCGACGCCAGGATCATGCCGATCGAGCTCGTGGGCGACCGACGCCAGAGGAGACCCTGGAGGCAGGTCGCGGAGCAGGGCGTCGTCGCCCCCTTCCTGGACTGGCCTGTCCAGGGGCCCAGGACCGTAGAATGGGCGATGCGGTTCCTCGACCGACGCGGAGGCGGACCTGGCGACCATCGCGCGCGGTGGCGTCAGGTCATTCGGCACCAGCGTGATGACTGGGGAGACGAGGTGCATGAGAAAGGTCTGTGGGCCCTCGAGACGGCGGCGAGCTATGACGCGCTCGAGATCGCCGACTGCGCCTGTTTTCAGATCCTCGCGAGGGACTGCCACTTCGTCGAGCACGCCTACTTCTGCGAGCCGCTCGGACAGGGCCAGAGCGGCGACGCGGAGAAGGGCGGCAGCAAGGAAGGCAATTCCCATAATAATCGTGGCAAGGGTCGTGAACGCGCTGGTCTCCTCGGAGAGAGCGGCGCGTTCATGGGGCGACGCCGGGGGGCGGGCGAAGCAGTGGCGTCGCCCGACCTGCTCGACCCCGTGGTCCGCGAGGTCGAGCGAGACACCAGTGCGCTATGACAAGTTCGGAAGGCGCGGGAGGAACGCCGCACCCTCGGCAATGGTGCTCGATGGACACCCGCCAGGTCTTGAGCCCAGGCCTGGCGGGAAACACAAGGCTGAATTCGCTCGCGACTGCCGCGCCGCAGACCCTCGGCAGCAATGCCTTTTTCGTGCACCTCTTCCGGCGGATGTCGATCCTTGCGCACGACCTCGCGCGCGCATGCGCGACGCGACGCCGGGTCTAACGGCGGGCCGCCGTGGACTTTGCTGCCGACGAGCTGATTTGCACCCTGGGCGACCTGCACGGGGCGCCGGGCAGCAGGTCCCCCTGCTCGCCTTCGAGGCAGACGCCGGCGCAAATATTTGCCTCGGACCACCTCCGACAACGCGCGGTTGACGCGCGGCCGCCACCAGGCGACCTCGACGGGCCATGGGGCATTCGACGTGCTCTGGTCCAAGCTGACCGACGACGGCTCCGCGTCGCGGCTGGCCCCTCTTCGCGCGGACCTTCCGGGCCCACCCGCCCCTAGGCATCCGACCTGCGACGCCGGGAGGGGGAGGGGGCGCTGGTCCGGCAGGTGAGTGGGTCGAGAAGAGGCTGTTTGACGAGGCGTTTCCTGGCGGGGAGGACAGGCGACATGCGAAACCCTTGGGCACGCGCCGGGCGCATGCCGACCCCGCCCCGCGCAGTCGCAAGGTGCGCGCAGATTTCTCGAATCTCGAAGCGGATGCACGTCGCCGATCTCTGCGACTTCGGGCGTTCGGCAGGACGCCGCGTCGGTCGCTGCAGCACGTGGAGAAAGTCGGGGGCCCAACGTCTCGCCATCGACGCCCGCAGCCCGACTTGTTGGTTCGAGGGCCCCGACCTCGCGCAGCTGTCGAGCCGGGCCTGCTTCGCCAACATGCATCGGGGGCCTTGAGACGGGGGCCAATGCCAACGGGGGTCAGCCAGGGCACCAGATCCTGCAGGATCCTGCGAAGACCCCCTCTGGCTGACCCGGGTTAGCGAGCCGCTCGTGGCCTCGGGGCGGCCGCGCATATTGGTTGACCCGGGTTTGCGAAGATCTGCGTTGCAGTTTTTTTCCTGCATTGCAGCTTTGGTTTCCGGCTGACCCGAGTCTGGATTGACCCGGGTCAGAAGATCCCCGAATGCAGCTCCACTCGCGAGGCCGCCGCTGGCGCTGGGCGGCGCCGACGCCCGCGCGGCCTTCTACGCCCGCGTGGCCTTCGGCTTCGGAAGCATCCGCGCGCGGGAGCTCGGCGTCGCAGGGGCGCGGGGCAAGCCCGCGCGGCCCGGGGGGCGCGTGGGCGGCGCCCTGTCATCGCGGCGATCGCCGATGGGGCGGGCGCTGGCACTGCAGGCCTGCCGGGCCCGCCACGAGGAGCTCGCCCGTCGCGAGCCCGACGCCGCGGGCGCCAACGCGCGGGTAGACGGGCGACGTCCCCCAGGACTGACGCCGATCGTCCGCGCCGAGTGCGTCGACAATTTCGCGCGCTTCGGGCGGGGCCCCGCCGTCGTGGGGGGCGCGGTCGACTGGCCCGCCGATGCGCGACGCGAAGGTGCACGTTGGCGGAGACGCGCTGGGCTTGCATCCCCCCGAGGACGGGCGCTGCTCCACGTCGCCGCGCAGCGCGCGGCGGCCTCGCCTGGCGCCGCCGCGCGCGCTAAAGGTCGGGCGGGCCAGCGGGCGCAGGATCTCGGCGCACCTCGGCCACTTCACCACTCGCGGCCTGGTCTGTCGCGAGGCGCCGGCGGCGCCGCAGGCTGGCTTCGCCTTCGCACAGCAGCCCCAGAAAAGTAGCAGCTCTCTGGCCATGCGCGTCGCGAGAGCTTCGGTGGACGGCCTCCTTCGAGTTCGTCGCCGCCCGCGAGCTTGATGCCCAGTGGGGCCCGAAGGCTCGCGCGCTCGATGCCTCGTCGTGAGGGCGCGGGGCCATGGGCGAAACGATTGACGACGACGACGTGAAACTACTGGGGCCCTAAAACGGTCGGCGGAGATTCTCGAGGCAGGAAGAGCGCGATCTTCGGAGTGCCCTTCATCGGGGTGATGGAGTCGAAGGCGTCGATCGGGCCCCCCCTGTCCCTGCGCGCGTCCGGCGTGGCAAGTGGCGACGCGTGGCCTCCTTCAAGTGGGCCTCTGGAGATCCCCGAGCCCCCCTCGAGTCTGGCATTGACCTCCTCATCGCGTGGCAAACGTCGCCCTGCCCCAGGGGATGGCATGACCGCGCAATCATTTCTCGGACCAAGCGCCCGCCGACGGGGCCCGTTTGGCTTCAGTCGAGCCCATCGGCGCGCTGCCGCCCTCGCGCTGGCCGCGAACCTGCGCTCGCATGGCGCTTGCTGCCCTCCGAGGAGGACGCGGCCTCCCGCGGCCGCCGCTGCCTGCGCGCGCCCGCCCGAGCGCCGCTAGACGCCGGCGGTCTGGGGGATGCTGGCGCGAGGGGCGGGCGCGCGCCGAGCGGCGGACGATGCCCGACCGCCGGGCGGAGAGCCTCACACGCGGGCGCGTCGACGTCGAGCCTCTTGCTGAGCTCGCCGACGCCCAGCAGTTCCACGGACGCCTGCCCGGGCAGCGGACGGCGGCAGTCTCGGCCCGCTCGCGCGGAGGCGGGGGGGCCCGCTCACCCCCCGCCGCGGGCGCGGCGCGGGGCGACGCAATTGGCGAGGACCGTGCTCGAGCGCCGCTCACTGTCAGCGCGGCAGGAGTCCGAGCGCCGCGACCAGCGCCAGCGGTTCGCGACTTGGGCGCGGGGGCAGCGGCTGGGATGCATTCGGCCGGCGGATCTGGAGGTCGCAGTCGTGGAGATGCTCGGCCAGATGTTCTACGACGGCCGGGGATCCATCGCGGCGTCGAAGGCGGCAGCCGCGATCGCGCGCTTCCGCCCCGCTGCTCCCAGCCGGCGCGGGCGCAGCTGGCCCGCTGGGGCTTGTCACGGCCGGGCCCCCGCAAGCGCGGCTGCCCCTGCCGCGGGCGGCGGCCTGCCGGGCGGCGCGGCGCTTGACGGGGCGGGGCAGCTGGCACCTCGGAGCCGCCGCCGTCTTCGCCATTATTCACAATTGGCGCCCGCGCGAGCTCCCGAGGATCCGCGAGCGGAACCTCGCGCCTCCGCCTGCCCACGGCCCCCGCGCAGGGCTAGAGTGGAGCGCGGCGCTTCCCTCAAGAGCTCGTCGTCACGTCCAAGACGGGCGCCCGCGACGAGACCGTCCTCGTGGACAATGTGGACTCCTTCCCGTTCGCGGAGACGCTGCTGGCGCGGCTCCGCGGGGGCGGGGGCGAGGCTCGAGCCCCCCCTTCACCTGCCGCGAGCGGGCGTTGGGCTTCGAGACGGCGGCGAAGGCAGCGGGGCTTGAGGGGGGCGCCACGCCTGTGCTCTACGTGCCGCGGCGCGGCGGGGCGTCTCACGACGCCGCGACGGGGGCGCGCGACCTGCGCGGCATCCAGGATCAAGGACGGAGGTTGACGGAGCGGTCGGCCACTCGGCACAAGAAGAGTGGCGGGGTCAACCAGCTCCGCCAGCGCCTGCCTCCAGGCGTCAGGCGAGCGGCCGACGCTGCGGAGCGCGACGCCTCGCGTGGCTCCTGACGAGCTGACGCGACACCATAGAGGGCGGGGGAATTCACTGCCTGGGCTCCGCGGTGGCCGCTTCAACGCGGCCGGGCGCCGTGCGGCGCGGCTGCGAGGCATCCCGATCTTCGAGTCAGAGGCGGGGTTCGGAGCTGAGAATGGCACGGCCCGTCTCGACGTTCGATTCAACAGTCCCTAGGAGCTTGGACGCGGGACGGGCCCCTCCACGCAGCGTGGATTGAATTGCTTCGCAATAGTTTTTAGCATTGCACGCAACAGGCCTAACGCGCCTGCGACGCTCCGAACTTCCTCCTGTCCCTCGGGTCTCCCGGGCATCCAAGCTCGGGACGAAAAAGCCGTTCGGCCCGGGCACGTTGTCGCGAACTGTTGCGGGGGGCTGCCGAGATAAGCGACTCCCATGGCAACCGAGAACTCCGGCCAGAGCTGAGCGCGGAGCCATCCCGCTCTCCACGGTAGCGCATCTTGCGGGTCGGAGCTCAACCAGCCGATCCCCCCTCCTCTCGCCGGCGTCGTCGCTCCCCTCTGCCCCGCCTCTTCCCCAGGATTTTGTTGAGTTCTGCATAGAACGGGCTCTGGAGGAAACGCGCGCATTTTCGCGCCGAGAATCTGGACCGCCGTCTCTCGCGGCTCCGGTCGCGGGATTTGCACTCGCTCCGGGCTTCCTCGCACGCAGCCAGAAGGCAAGAATGCCCAGGGCATCTTCTATACTGAACTCGCCGAGGCCTACCCTCGAAATCTGCGCTGCAGGTTGGCAACCTGTTTCGAGCGGGCCCTCCTGGCCCAGACAACCAATCGGCTCTGCGCCTACATCCAATGTGATCGGTTCAGGCCCGGGGCCTCTGATCGGTAGGTCGGCCAAGATCTGTCAGCGATAGCTGCCTGGCGATGGATCCGCGCGAGCACCGGCCGATCTCACTCTCGAGGGAAATCTGGCCTGCGCGAGCCGGTTTCGACTTCAGCACGCGAGCACATTTCACGCGGAATATCCGTGGCCCTCGCGCGAGCAGCGTGGAAAGAAGAGAGCCCGATCCTCAGATGTGCACCTTTTTGATTGGCAGCGCAAGAGAGAGAGACGTCCGCGCCCATCCCGGTTCAAGCCCCCTGCTTCGCCCGCCTCCCTCCCCGCGTTAACCGGCCAGGGCCCGCGTGAGTTTCAGCCGATTTAACTTTCCATGGGGATCTGCCCTGCGCGAGCCGATCTAGATTGCAGCGCTCGTTCACCTTTCGCGTAGAATATCCATGGCCGTCGCGCGCACAGCATGGAAAGAAGATGACCCGGCTTATGCCGCACTGCCGACCCCTTGGAGATCTCCCAGCGGGGGCCTCGCGTGGGATTTGCGGGGGTATGGTGGGATATCCTGGAGGCTTATGGGTTTTTTTGTTGGGCCGTTTTGGCGCTCTTTGGGGGCCTCCAGGAAGTTTTTGGGGGATTCGGGGGCATCCTGGGGACGGGAGCTCGACATGTCCGTTTGGGCTCCCCCTTTCTAGGCCCTCCTTAGGGCCGTCTTCGGGGCCTCCTCGGCCGTCTTGGAGGCTTCTGGGGCCGTGTTGAGGCCCTCGCGTGCCGTCTTGGAGCCCTCTCGGGGGCCTCTTGGCCCGTCTTGGGTCGATCTTGAAGGCCGCTTCGACTTGGGCAAGCCTCGCGAGAGCACGAGAGGCGAATGTGCTATAACCAAAAAATCCGTAGGGAGTGGGACGATTCTTGCTTCTCGAAGGCCTCTTGGAACGCCCGCCCCCCCGGCGACTTCTCGGAACGTTTTGGGGGCCTCTGGGGCCGTCTGGGGCCAATCTTGGGCGTCTTGGCGCGATGCTTCGGCGACTCGTGCCCTTCTTGGACAGTTCAGGAACCCTCTTCGGGCCCTTTTGGCCCATCTTGGGACCCCCAGTCCCCCATGGCGCGTTCGGCTGTTCCCTGAGGCCCCCCCCCTCCAAATCGACCGGACCGCGGTCCCGGGGGAGGTGTTTGAGGAGGGGGAAGCATCTCACGCGCCGATGAAACCCAAGGGGTCTGCGGATCCTCCTCCTCGTCCTCCTCCTCCTCCTCCTCCTCCTCCTCCTCCTCCTCCACTTCCTCCTGCTCCTCTTCCTCCTCGTCCTCCTTTTCCTCCTCCACCTCCTCCTCCTCCTCCTCTTCCTCTTCCTCCTCTCCTCCCTCCTCCTCCTCCTCCTCTTCCTCCTCTCCTCCTCTTCCTCCTCCTCCTCTTCTCCTCCTCCCTCCTCCTCCTCCTCCTCCTCCTCCTCCTCCTCCTCCTCCTCCTCCTCCTCCTCCTCCTCCTCTCCTCGTCCTCCCTCCTTCTCCTCCTCCTCCTCCTCCTCCTCCTCCTCCTCTTCGTCCTCTCCTCCTCCTCCTTCTCCTCCTCCTCCTCCTCCTCCTCCTCCTCCTCCTCCTCTTCCCCAGAGCCCTTTCCCCCCGCGAGCCGCCCCGGCCAGGGTCGGCCGCAAGCGGGCCCGGTGGCCGACGCCTGCGCCGCGGTGACGCGGGCCCGGGGCGGACGGCAGCGCCCGCGCTGGGAAGCGCCCCCGTCTTCAAGGGGCCGCCTGCGATCCGATTCGTCATCACCGCTTGAACCATCCCCACCCCCACTTGGGCAGGATAAGCAGGCTGTCCTAGGCTGGTAGAGCCTAGTTACCCTGCCCCAGGATCCCCTTGCGAGGGCGACGTGCGTGTTCGCGAGGACGGCCGTCCTTTCCAGCGGCCGACGCACGGGCGACGCATGAGCGATGCACCCCTTGTCGCGAAAGGGGGGGGCCAGCACGCCGGTCGAAATACTAGGTCTTAGACATTCCCAGCGTACCCCCTCTAGGCGGGCATGTGCGCTCCGAGACCCGAAGGAGTTAGTACCCAGCTGCAGGGGGGGTTGAGTGCCCAGCGGGGCCAAGGTTTCCCTGGTGAGGGTGGGGATCGCTTTCTTCGTCCTGAATTCGATGCCATTCGATTCGCCTGCTGGGGCCGCGCTTCCGATTCGATTCGATGCGGTTCGGTGCACCGGCGCTGGCCGTGACCAGCCTGAGCTGAGCGCGGCGATCCAATTTCGACTCGTGGATTGCGCGCGGGGGGGTCGGAGGGGGGACCCAAACGGAGCGGCGACCACCGTGTGGTGAGTCAGCGGGGGGTTGTGGTTTTCGGGCGTTTTCGATTGTTTCTGTTGGTGTTCCTGCTTCGAGATGCGTTCCAGCAGCTGCGCCTCGCCGAGAGCGGCTCGATGGTGCCAGGATCGTCCCGAACGGCCGTTGGAGACCCGAGTTATGGCTTGGAAGCCAAACATTTGGAGGAGGACTGGTGTGGTGAGCCAGTGGGGACTCGGGTTGGCCATACGGTTTAAGGATTCGGATCGCTTTCAGGGTCCCAGTTCCGTGCGGTGACGGACCGTGCAGTGAGGTATTGGGGATTTCGAGGTCACCGCACGGTGTGTCACCGCATCGTTTCGGGACGCCCAAATCTTGGAGTGGCGGGGGGAGAAAGGCAAATTGGGGGACAGGTTGTGAGGGAGAAGAGGGTCGAGAAGGCACAAGCATGGATTAAGGCGCGTGGATTGGCGACGCGCCCCGCTTCAACAACAGATCGGTTCGCTGCGTTGCAAAATCGGGCGGCTCTGGCCCCAGATTTGCGGATCCCTAATCCCTGTGATCCTTTGCTCAAAGGAAGAGGGGGAGGAGGCGGAGGAGGAGGAGGAGGAAGAGCACGATGAGGAAGAAGAAAAATAATAAGAAGAAAAAAAAAAAGGGCGGCCTTGGGGGGCAGGTGCCTGGTGCGCACGGCCCGCCTCGCCCTCGCCGTCGCCGCCTCATGGAGCGCCTTCGGGGCTCCACGGCGTCGCGCACGCCGAGCTTCGCCAACCATGGCGTAGACTGTGGGCCTTCCCGTATTCGTAGTCCTGCAAGCCAGGTCGAGAGCTCATCCTCCATGACTCCCACTGGAGGGAGCCCTGCCTTCTTCCACCAGCGCCCCACTTCTAGTAGGGCCCTGGGCCTTGTGGATGGTGTTGTAGAGGAGCTGCGCTGGGCTGGGCTCCTACTCCGTGTCCGCGTCCGTCCAGGGGCCGCGATCGATGTATTGGAGTAGGGGAAAAAACATACAGACACAATTAATCGTCGACTCCCAGGACAATATGGGAAAATATGGGGGATCCTGTTATTTGTGTATATTTATTTGTGTGTCCCAGGGCCCCTTCCGTATTGCGTGTGTCTGGCCATGTTGTTGTCGTAGCACTTGCTGGTCTTGCTGCTGCGGTCGGTGTCCGCCGTACTGCCGGCCACGTCGGCGATCTGTTGCGGGGTGGGCACGCCGGCTCGCCATAGGGGAGGCCGATGTCCAGGGATGTGATATTCAGGAGGGAAAAAACACACAGACACAATTAACCGTCGACTCCCAGGAAAAGATGGGAAACTATGGAAAGTGGAGGGGAAGGCAAAAACCTTGAAAAGATTGGCAAATATGGGGAATCATGTTATTTGTGTGTATTTATGTGTGTGTGTGTGTCCCAGGGCCCCTTCAGATGTGGCCTTCAGCAGGCAGGTGCGCTGCGCATAAATGATCCTGCAGAGCCGAGCGGTGGAGAAGCGGCGGCAGATCAGGACAGATTAGGCACGGTGGAGCTCCGACGGGAGTCAATGGAGGGTCGAGCTTGGTGTTGTTCGGGCCGGACGAAAGGGGGGGATTGGGAAAGGGGGGGTTACGAAATTTGCTGCATGCAGCTGGTTTCGGCCCCACCGAGAGGCCCATTCCTCGATACATCGTCGCCTCCGGCGCCGGGAGGCGCCGGAAAAATCAGCTACGTGAGCTGATTCTCAAACCCCCCCTTTGCTATCCCCCCCTTTCGCCCGACCCGAGTTGTCCGCGAGGCAGCGCTTTTTGTTTGAGCGATCGCAGTCGGTGATCGTCGGCCTGGGCCCGATCGAGAAACGTGGTGCGGCAGAGAGGGCATTGATTATTGATGGTGACCGCTGCTGCTGCTGATCTGAGCCCGTGTTCGCCTCTTTTGGTCGCGGCCTGATGTGTACACAGCGATGCCCATGAAGAACAAACTCGAGTGCAAACCGCTCCTGGTTCCAACGTCAGATTGCATTTGAAATAGCCCATCTCATCGTGTGCTCGTTCTTCTTCTCCTGGTGGCTTGTCGAAGCCAGCTGGGGGGAAAGAAGGCCGATGTGGGTTTCGCTCGAAACTCCGACGCGTCGATGCTGATGAAGGCCTGGGAACTTCGGCGTCGTGATAAAGTTGGGTAATACTGCCATCCCATGGGTAACTGAATTGCTCGGCGCTGCCGAGTTCTAAGAGGGAGAGCACGTCCTGGTAGTGCTGATTGGCCCCTGGGTCCGCGCGGGTCGAGTCGCGGCCGTCCGCGTCGAGCACCCGTGCTCGGAGGGGTTGATGGTCCTCGAATTGCAAGGTCCCGAACAGTGCGGTGAGCCACTGGTCGTGGTCCTTCCTGCGCGTGACCGAGGCGTGGATCGTTTTGGTGCGGTGCACCGCCATCTCAACGAGCATGGGGAAGATGACGCAGTATTTGAATAGTATATGTTGTTCATGGTCTTGTAGCGACCGTCTTGCAGGGTGGTGGCTTTGCCCTGCACCACGGCCCGTAGGTACTTGATGATGTTGGAGCCGAGCCGACGCAGCTCGGTGTCTTTGAGCAGGTCGGACTCCATACCGCTGGCTGCGGGTCCGATGATGCCGTTGATGAACATTGCACACGCTTGTGCCAGGTCTTGCCCATGATGCACCAGATGCGTTTGATGCCCCGCCTGCGTATGTCAATCTCGGTTGTATTATTGCCTGCATAGTTAAGGTGCCCTCCGAGATACTTGATGGTTCTGAGCACGCGGTCTGGTAGGTGGGCAGCGAGAGCTCCGGTTTCTTTTTTCTTTTTGGGTGCGAAGACCCCGCCGACGATGTCTTCGTTCTCTCTGTTCTGGCTGAACCCGTGCGCCTGGAACTTGTTGCCAGGGGCGGGCGGTGTTGGTGTGATGGAGGATGCCCGCTGCGGCTTTGGCCGTCCCGTTGTTGACGACATGGAGCTTGAGGATGTCGTCTACGTAGTGGTACTCGGAGAGTTCGAGCGTGTCGCAGAGGATAGGAGAGACTGTTGCGAACGGAGTCGGGTTCTGCAGGTGGCGTCTAGGCATTGCCCGATGGGCTGCTCGTAGACGAAGTTGAATGATGCGCGGCCCGGATTTCATCCTGGCATTATTCCTGAGCCCGAAGCCGTCGATCTCCACGCTTTCGCATTGATATCTCCTGGTGAAGAGGCGCTGCTCCGCGCTGGAAAGGTTGGCAGGGATCATCTCGGCTGCCTTGTCGCGTCCGTTGCTGCGCGCGATGGAGTCGAGGTTGACCCTTTCTTAGCGACAGGCCACGACTCTGGATGCTGCCATAGGTACTTCTCTTCTGCGACGTGGCCAGCATCCATGAGCGCGAGGTCGGGGGCTCCAAGGTTTCGATGTGCATTGTAAGTGTCTGCGCACGCAGCGCCAGAAAGGTGCATGGCACGCGTGGTACCCTAAGGCCCTTCACCGCAGGCTTGCCGTTCATCTCGTCCAGCGTGAAGCTATGGCTGTGGCGTGCGCCCAGTGGAGCGATGCCGACCCGATAGGCGTGGTCGAGAACTCCTTCGAAGCACTCCTCTGCGAGGGGGGCCTCTGGCAGCTCGTCAGTGTACCCCAGCCCCGTGGTCAGCGGCCGGCTCTCTGCGATCTCGGTCGGCTGCAGGGTGACCTCGAATAGCTCGGCAGGCAGGGACCACTCGGTAACGGAAGTACTTGGGGCGCGTCTTGATTTTTCCCTGGTTGGCGCCTGCCGCGCACCTGGATAGTCTGCGCGCTGCTGCATGAGTTCTTTTTGCCCATGCTGCGAAAATGAGAGCCCCGAGCTCGCGGTGAGGTTCTGCGTCGTGGAGTTGCTTCTGCCTCTTGAGGGCCCGCGCAAGGAGGTCGAGTTGCTCCTCGATGTCCGTGATGTAGTCTCTTCTGATGTACTCTTGCCTTAGTACTGCTCGTTGTTGGAGTCGCTGCAATCGCTCATGCATTCGCTGTTTGTGCCAGCCTGGTTTCTTAACCTTGCGCTCGGAGAAGGGCCTGGCCGCGTTTTTCCCGCGTCTTGACCAAGAACTGCCAGTGCGCGTCGGCCGTGTCTTCGGCGGCCAGCTGTTTGCTGGCGTCGAGCTGGTTCGCCGGGGCTTGCTCCAGGGGGGCGATGGATTCGCGGCGGGGTCTGCCCGACTGAAGCGAGGCCGCCATCGTGTCGAAGTCCCATGCCGGCTTGCGCTGGTCGGGGAGGACGTTTGGAATGATGATGTCGGCGCCGGCGATCAGGGGGACATGGTCGCGGGGGACGGTGTTTTTGATTTTTTGGACTGCCTGGGCCGTTCTCCACCAGGCGCTGCTCGAGGTGACGTAGGCGCGGAGCCCCTGTGGCACTGCGAGGTAGTCGGGGCGCGCGGCTCGCCCTTCACTGCCGAAGTAAGTGGGCCCCGCGGGCCAGAATGTGTTCAGGAGGCGCATGCCGTGCGCGTCCAGGATGTCGTGGAATTCCGCAGCTGCCTTATCTGACCGCCCAGTGGGGCAGGAGTCGTCAAACGCGTCGTTGATCTCCGCGGGAAGGAGGCCGTCTAGTCCGCAGTGGTCGTTGAGGCCGAAGCCGACGATTGGCGCGCTCCTCGCAGGTGCGTGGCTGGGCGTGCTGCTGATCCACTGGAGTGTCTCGTGGACGGTCCTGGCCCACTGGTTGCGCTTGGCGGCGAGACCTGTCCTGGGAGGGATGTATGCCGCGAGGAATGCGAGGTCCAGCTCGCCGCGCTTGACACGGGGAGCCCCCGCTCGACCTCGGATGCGCTGGGGGGGGGGGCATGATCTCGACGATGTTGATCGGGCGGAAGCGCTGGCTGACCATGATGGCGTCTCCCGCGTGACTGTCGGTCAAGGAGCCTTGCCCATAGCCCCAGGTGTGCACGTGATGCTTGAGGGTCTGAAGCCGATCCACCTCGCTGGTGGCGTCTTGCTGTCCCCATCGCGTGGTTGGGAGCATGAGCGCGTCCACTGCGCTGAGCTGCTGCGAAATCTCGAGGCAGCGGCGTGGCGCGACCATGGAGAGCGGGTTGAAGACGCCCTAGCGGAGAAGCTTCATCCAGTTCGTGAATATGGACATCGGGAAGGCCAGCCGACTGGCAAAATGAAGTCGCCCCCGCCGGGGCGGAAACTGCTCCGCGGAAGATGCCTGCTGGGTCGCTGGCGGCTGAGCAGGAGGAGGAGGAGGAGGAGGAGGACCAACGGAAACACAAGACTCATCAAAGATATTGCAATCAACCCTCCCTCCAAGTTCCCTCTTCATGGGCCACGTACACGTTTCATTCTCACTGAGGGAAGTGGCCCATTGGACGACAACCGTCAGATAGTCTTGAATTGCCAGTGCACCATATTTGGAATTTCAATTCCGCGAATCACTATTACTGTTGCGCCTTGGCGATCCTGAATCGTACCAGAAAACCATTTCTGGGACTTCGACACCACGAATCAACGTACAGTGGAGACCCATGCCAAGAAACACCTTGCTTGCCTCCAGGGTGCCCTGGGTTTCTTGGGTCTCGATGGTTTTGTTCTGGAAGGCGTGACGCTCCGACGCCAGAAATCAGTGGACGTCCTGGGGTCTCAGGGTTGGGTTTGTTGTGGAAGGTTTCTTGTGGCCGAGCTCCTACTGTAACGGTTGCGCCTTGACAGTCCGACATCGTGCCAAGACATTGTTTGGTGATGCTAGCAACGATAATTCTTGAAAGTGGTGCAAATTCTTTGCACGACGGTACGCGGCGCTAAACCGAAAGCCACATGTTCAAAAGGAACCGCCCTCTATTCGAGAAATAATTGCAAAGTTTTGAAAGGAATTGGCGTGGCGCTAAAGCAAAAGCTACATTTTGAAAACGACCCGCTGCCCATCTGTGAAACTGATCCGAAATGCCAGGACGAATGTGCGCGGCGCCCAGGCGAGAGCCACATTTTGAAAACCACCCGCTTTCCACCCGTGAAATTGTTGCACATTTCGAGCTTCGGGGTCATGGATGGTAAGGAGTTATCAGTCGGAACGCTCGGCCCATCATTTCGACCGACCTCGGGGTGCGGCAGGAAGTAGCATTTTATACGATACGACCACGGCCTGACATCGTCTGGGCCTAGCTAAGACCAGGTGAGCAAAGCCTTGGCTTCAGATGTCTGGCATACCTGGACAACATGCAATGCGAGACACATGTATAACACAAATTCTGAGGGGAGGGATGGGGGAGAAATGGTTCAGAAGGACCGGGAACGGATGATCCTCCTCCCATCGCCTCCCCCCCCCTCTCGCCCCCCCTCCCGCAACGAAGAGCCTCCCTGGCCCCCGCCCCTCGGGATAGAATGGCGGAGGGAGAGGAGGAGGAGGAGGAGGAGGAGGAGGAATCAAGGCCGCCGACCCTGGGATCGCCGTCGACAAGTCCCGAGTGCTCGGGAACTCGCCTGTGGTTAGAGCCTCGATCGCTTCGAAGCTCCGTAGCCTTCAACCCCTGCCCGTGAGAGCTGAGAGAAACCTCGGTGTCGATTTCTCCTCGGGGCTCGCTGGAAGGGGCAAGGCCACGTCCGCCTCCCGTGTCAAGGCCATCTGCAAGCGGCGGCAGCGCATGTCCATCCTCAGGGGTTCTAAACCTCGTCGCCGCGTGCTTGGGCGCATGGCTCGAAGTGCTCTGGAGTCGTCCGTGTTGTATGGGTCTGCCGTGGTCGGCAGTCACGGGCAGGAGTTGGAGGTGCTTAGAGGTGCTGCTGGCAGGCTTCAAGACCATCGCATGGATGGCAAATCCCGCACCCTGGCCCTGTTACTGGCTCCTGTGCCCCGTTTGGACCCCATTTTCAGGGCCACGTGGTTGCCCGTGAAGGCCTTCCTCTTCGCTCTGTGGCACTCCTGGCTTCCTAAGGACGCCCTGGACTTCGGCCTCCGTGAGGCCCATGAGAGGCTTGTGAATCTGGAGCACCCGTGGTCCTCCATTCGGGGCCCTTTCAGTGCGTCGTGGGCCACTCTCAAACGTGTGGGGATCACGGCTGCTTCGGCTACCTCCTGGACTTGGCCCGATGGGGCCGTCATCAACCCCTCGGACTTCTGCCCCGTCACCATCCAGGAGCTCGTGTACCGTGCCGTTGAGTGTTGGCAGTTCGCCAAGGTTGCCGACCATTTGGACCTCCCCGAGTTTGGCAACGGTGTCATCCTTAGCCCCCTGACGGCCCTGCTCAGCACCAAGAGTAAGCCCACGGCCCAGCAGAGAGGCCACCTACGAAGCACTGTGGTTGGGGGGCAGTGGCCCCAGAAGCGTCAGTGGGCCGAGGGATATGACACCACGCCTGCCTGCCTGCTCTGCCCTCAGGCCGAAGGCACGTTGCTGCACAGGCACTGCTCTTGTGCGCGTCTCGACAGCCTCGAGGGCGCCCCTGCGTTTCGTGCCAACGTAGCGCAAGCCGCGCGCTCGCCGCTAGCCCTCGCCTTTGCTGAACGCTGTCTGGTCCCATTTCCCGCAATTGCGAGGCCGCCACCTGGGCAACCAGTGTGCTGGGGGCTGGGAGGACCTGACAGCTTCACGGGTGACATTTACCCTGATGGGTCGGTATTTGAAGCTGAGCATCCCAGCCTCGCGAGTGCGGGCTGGGGGTGCGTGGCGCTTCATCCCGACTGCCTTCAGGTTGTCTCTGTTTGCTCTGGCCCTGTGCTCGACCCGTTGCAGTGCATCAATGCTGCCGAGCTCATTGCTGTCATCCATGTGCTGCGCTTTGCAGCGCCGCCAGTGCGTATGTTTTCAGACTCTGCTTTTGTTGTGGATGGCTTCCACGAACGTGGTCGTGTGGCCACCACCGCCTGTGTCGATGCGCACGCTCACCTCTGGAGGGAATTTTGGCGGTTGGTGGATGGCTGGGGGGGGACGGGTTTGAGCTCTCGAAAGTCAAAGGCCATGCGGCTGCAAGTGACATCCAGCATGGGCGCGCCACGGAGCGCCACAGGTTTGGCAATATGATGGCCGGCCGCGCTGCTAAGAGTGCCGCTGTGCATACGAGGGCACCGCGTCAAGGCCGCGCGCAGCTGCAGGCACGCTCCAAGGTTGTCAAGACCTGGGGAGGCTGGATCGGCCGACTCAGCGAGGGGCTTGAAGATTGTGGCCACCCCAAGCGGCACAATCGGGGCAAGCCGCGTCTTCCAACGCTTTTTGTTGCGCGTGAGCCCGCCCCATCCGACGTAGCCTCTCGCGTGCTGGCGGCGCAGAGGAAGCTACAGGATGGAGCGCGCAAGCATGAGCTTTTTCGGATTGCCCTTTGCGAAGGTCCCACGGTCGTGGGCTGTGCGCGCTGTGGAAACTTCGCAGCTGTTCGTGTCGCAGCTCTCAGCCAGCCTTGCCCGCCTGCGGCCACCGATCATGCCATGAAGGTGCTCAAGCGGCTCCGCAAAGGCGGGTTTCGCCTCGGTGCGAAGGCGTTTCGTGTCGCAGCGCAGGCGCCGCTGGTCGAGGCCGCCGTCGCTGACTCTTACCTCGCCTCCCAGCTGGAGGCTTGTGACGACAGTGTTGCTGCTGACGCTTCGGCCCGACCTTCGAGAGCATCCCACCCGTCTGGTGAGGATGCGGACGCTCACTCGGAGGAAGGAGGTCTTGAGGTGTCGCCTTGGTCGAGCGGCGGAGGAGGAGACAGCATCCCTGCGCCTGCTGTGGCGGCCAGCGCATCGGCAGCACACCTGCTTGAGGCAGGCGCGGCCAATGCAAGTGCCAGCATGGCCCAGCCCTCGGAGGCACCACAGCGATCGGCTGGCGGTGCTGCAGCTCATGTGGAGGACGGAGGTGTCGTTCCGTCGGCGTCGTCGAGCGGGGGCGGAGGAGTGTGGTCGGGAGCTGCTGCGCCTGCGCGCAAGCAGCGTACGCAGCGCACGGATGCTGAGCGCGTTGCCATTGTTCAGCGGCAGCTGGCTGCTGCCAGCGGCCGCCCTCCTCCCCACGTTTTGCACGATGCTCTCGTTAATTATGGTTCAGAACAGCCCGACCCCACCGTGGGGTCGGGTATTGGGGGGCATACCGTTGGCCATAGGGGATCCTCCCAGTAAGGGAGATCGCCCCGTGGCCCTCGGCCTGCCCTCTTTCTCCCACTTTCTTTTTCACGTTTGACGGGCTTGTGCTGTGCCCTAATCCTTCTTCTGGCCATGCACAGCCCTCCCGTTGCGCGCTGGCGGTCTGGCCGTGCGCAGTCGGTGTTGCCTGGAGGCCCCTGGCAGCAGTGTGGCCCACCGTGGGCCCTGTCCGATGTGCGTGGCTGAGGGCGGTTGCAAGGTGCGCCCTCAGCCACGCCGACCGACGGCTGAGGTGTCATAGACTCTGTGGCGCCTCAGGTTGTGCGCAGGAGGAGGAGGAGGAGGAGGAGGAGGAGGAGGAGGAGGAGGAGGAGGAGGAAGAGGAGGATTGAGGCCCTCGAGGAGTGTGGTGGGAGGATCGAGTAGGCCCCAAGACGACAGACACCGCAAGAGACCCCCCAAGGCAGCCCATCGGGGCCCCCAAAAACAGGCTCCGGACGGCATCCGAGAGGGCTTCAAAACGCTCCACAAGGGTTTCCTGAGGCCCCGAAAACAGCCGAATGGGCTTCTAGGCGCCGCCAGGATACCCCATGGCAGCCCAGTAGGCCCCAAGAGCATACAAATAAGCGAGCAGCAGCAGACAGCAGGAAGAGGAGGGTGGTGAGAGGATCGAGCATGATCGATGATCGAGGTTCGATGTTCTGGTCAATTTGCGGTGAGGCCTGTTTCAGACCTCGGGGCCGTCAACAATTTATCCAGGGTCAAAAAGCCACCTGAGCAAGATGAGGTAAGGAGTAGGGGACAGGGAGGGGAAGGAGGAGGGGGGGAGGAGGAGGAGGAGGAGGAGGAGGAGGAGGAGGAGGAGGAGGAGGAGGACGACGACAACGCCGACCAGGGAGAAGAAGCACCAGGGATTATCCTCCTCCTGCTTGTCCTCATTCGTCCTCTTACGGTTACTCTTCCTCGGGCGCGGTGCATGTTTCGCTCGCCGAGTCGCAAGAACACGGCAGTGGAAGCGGGGCCGCGCGAGAGCGGGGCAATGCTCTCCTCGCCCAAGTGCCGCGCAGTTTGCGCGTGAAAGTGGCATTCCTTTTTCGGCGCGGCGCATGCTTCGTCTTCTCCGCGCTAATCGGGAATCTGGCCGCCCGGGATAATGCGAAAGCGTGTCGTGGCCGCAGCGCCTCGCAAGGGTTTTCTGGAGCTCCTTTCCCGCCCGTGCACGGCCGCGTTTTTTGTGCCCTTCCTTCGCCGGGTCGTCGGAAGCGGCACCGGGCGCAGATATCAAGGTGCGCCGCAAGGGAGTATGGTGTTCCGGAAGGGAGGGTGGGAATGGGCGGGGCCCGTTGCCTCGTTCGGCGTGGCTAGCCTGACTCATCCTCGCAGTCCTCCGCTATCCTCCTCCTGCCCTCCTCCTCCCCCCCTCTATCCTCCTCTGTCCTCCTCCTCGATCCTCCTCTATCCTCCTCCGCTATCCTCCTCCTGCCCTCCTCCTCCCCCCCGCCGCCGCCGCCTCCTCCCCATCGTGCCCTGTGGGGCGACGTCCGGCGCCCAGTGCTCTGCGCAGACAGAGACCGCTGCGCGGTGCCGAGGAAGTGCGCCGCCGTGCTCGGAAATGTGCCGACTTGAGATTGAGAATGATCTCCTCGGCAGTCTTCGCGTCCTCCGCTTGGCATTGTGCTACACATGGTCACAGTACTTGTTCGATGCGACTCTGGACATCTATTTGCTTGCGCGTGGGATCAACACCATCAGCTACAACCTGCGAGTTGTGCTCGTGCATGTGAGAAGCGCGTGCTCCCTTCATCCAGGCCTCTTCCTCTCTCCAGCATCTTTCATGTGTACGCCTCTTTCTGCCCTTCGCCTTCCCGATGTGTTGTTGGCTTAAGGGGTGCTGGGCTGGAAAAGTGTGTGTTTTCCTGCGGCCATCTTTGAGCTTCAGTGTTGCGCAATCTCGGGCATCATGGCGCTATCTAGGGGTTGGTTTGGGGCAATGTCGGGGCTCCTTGGGACCCAGCTCGGCTTCAAGAAAACTCAGAGCGCCCCCAAACGGGTCCCAGGACGGCCGGCCCACGAGGGCCGTCGGAGTGTTCCAGACGACCGAAGAGAGCCCCAATGGGGACCCCGAGAGGCGGTCAGCATGCCGCAGGCGAGGCCCCAAGAAGGCCCCAAGACGAGCGACACCGCAAGAGACCCCCCAAGGCGGCCCATCGGAGCCCATAAAGGGGCTCCAGACGGCCTCCGAGAGGGCTTCAAAATGCTCCACGAGGGTTTCCAGAGGCCCCGAACACAGCCGAATGGGCTTCAAGGCGCCGCTAGGATACCCCATGGCAGCCCAGTAGGCCCCAAGAGCATACAAATAAGCGAGCAGCAGCAGGCAGCAAGAAGAGGCAGATTGCACTAGGACCTGACAGCAAGCAGCCACAGGCAAGACCACAGAGAAGTAGGCAGCTCGCACACCCCACGGACATACGTCTGCAGCAGCGTTTCCGTGGCCCTGGGAGTGTGGACCGACTGCAAGGCCGTACGCTTTCTGGAAGCGACGACGCCCAGGGGAGCATGGCTCACACGAGCACACGACAGCACGAAATGGAGCCGCTTAGAAGCAGCACTTCTGCATCACGCGCAGCGCATCCGGTCCGCTTGCGCTGGCCTTCCAGGCCCTGCCGCTCAGGCGGACGCTGGCGCACTCTGTTATGCTCTGCGTTTGGTTATCTTAGGGACATCGTGTGACCTCTTCGGGACGCCAAGGCCATCGTGAAAGGGGTGGCCATCATCATAAAATAACAAGTGGTGGTTCGATGATTTGGGTCTTCCTGGGAGCCTCCAAGGGGTGCTTCGACAATTCAAACGTGAGCCGAAAAGACCGGGAACCAGGAGACATTGAAACATGATGTGAGTTTAGTGGTTTGGCAGTCTTGGACGCCATATTATTGGCAGTCATGGAGGCCTGCGACATCGCCAGGGATGCGTCGGGCTGGCCAGGGAGCCTCAGGAGGAAGGGGGAGGGGGGGGCGCTTTTTGCAAAGGAACAGCCCCATCAGACAGCACTTAGAATTGTGCCACGCCGCAGCGGGCAATCGGCCACAGTGGCGGATCTTGGACGCAAAGGTTCCGCAACCGCTTGATTACAGTCGAGGCGGATTGGTAAGTCGACCCTGCCAAATCAAGGGTGCTCTTGCGTCCTGTGTTTGGCGGCCCCTGCCTTCGACATTCCTGTGGCAATGTGACCCTCGGAAAGGTCTTGTGTCCTCTCGTGTGTCCTCCCCAATCAACATCGATTGTAATCAATATCCTCCGGTTTCATGGTCTCGCTTTTTTGTGGAGGGCTCTTGTCTCCGACATTCGGTTGCAGATGAGGAGGACCCAGATCTCCGGCCCATGGAGCTGTCGACACGACCCAGGGTCGGGGCTCAAGAAACGGGTGTCAACGCAAATGAGGGTCAGCCAGAGCGCCAGATCTTGCAGGATCCTGCAGGGCCAGGGTCGCATTGACCACGGCTTGGGTGCAGGATCCAGCAGGATCTTGCAGGATCCTTCGCATTGACCCGGGTTTCGGTGCAAGATTTCGCAGGATTCTGCAAGGCCTGACTGACCCAGGGCTGGATTGACCCAGGTCAGAAGATCCCCGACAGGGGCCAGTGTTTCATCCCAGGTCGTTTTCCGATGGTCTTGGGGTCCGCAACAGGTTTCCAGAGGCCCAGACCGAGGAATACATTGCTGTCACGATGTTTGGCAGACGCCTGGAGGTCTGGCGAGGAGGAGGAGGAGGAGGAAGAGGAGGAGGAGGAGGAGGAGGAGGAGCGCAGATGACCGCTGGTCTGGTGAAAAACATCTGAGCCTGCCCTGAAACCAGGGAGGCAGGGGGAAGGCGGCTGCACTTCCCCTTTCACGAGTTGATCGAGGTAAGCGACCTCAGTGGGAGTCGCTTTCTTACATTCTTTATGAAGGTTCAGTGCACTGCGGGTGGCGTGAGCTCCGCACGTCACGCACATGAAATTCCCCTTGGAAGATTATTACGGGAATCATATTATGCTCACTATCTGGTAACTGCTGGGCTAATTTCGGGCGGGGCTTAGGAACAGGGGCCACAGCCTTCTTGGCCTGAGCTTTCTGGTTAGCCTTGGGGCGGGGTCGTGGGCCTCCTGGGATCTCCGAACAACGCGAGAGGAAACTCTCACAAGCCCGAATTCTCACTGCTCTAGTCAGGGACTCCGAAATCTGGACCGCCTCGGCAACCCCCACCTCAATCTGGATGCTCTTGGCGATCTCCTCCGCCAGCTTGTCAGAAAGCCCATGCCCAGCCCAAGCGAAGAGAAGCTCGCCTCTGGAGAGAGTCTCGGTCGGGCTCACATGGGACTCGATCTTGAGGACCGTGGTGAGCTTGTCTCGTAGAAGCCTCTGAACTCTACGCCAATCGTGTCGATATGATGTTGGCAACGTTACGCTGCGCATGCGACGAATCGGTGACGAACACTAAATGACAGCCCGATGGTGCACCTTCCAGGAATCTCAGGAAAGCCAACAACACTCATGGTTGAAAGTCTGAGCACCACACGTAGCACCAGTGGAAACCCAAGCAAGTGGTCCTGAGATCTGGACTGGGGCCACCGGTGTCGAAAGCCTTGGTGACCGTATAGGCCTAAGAAATTCGACGAAACCGTGCCTGGTCTGAATTTTTCCCGCTTGAACCATCTCTCGCTTTGACAATGTACTCAGCGCCGTCCGTCAAGGTGCTGCGCGAGTGCAAAAAGATGCCGGCCTCCTGTGCTGTCGCTGAGACTCTGGTCCACGCTGATGGTGTCAAGCCTCCCAGCCAGACTGACGGCTGTGAGTCGGTTTGGGTCCTTGCTCTGCCAGCATGCATTTCGCTGCTGGTGACCGAGGATCGTGAATTATTAGCTGAGCACTCCCAGACGCGGTGGAAGGTGCTCACAATGTGACCGCCGTCGCAGCGGTCCACTGACCCCCACAGCAAGCATTCATCAGAGCTCCTGCCCATCGATAGCTGCTCTTCGTCTCTAACTCGTTGAAGCTGTAGTCGAACGTTAATTAGATCAACTCCTGGCGCGCTCACGCGCAACATGGCTGGCTCAGTCACGAGCAGCAAGCTTGCGAGATTCAGGACCGTCGAATATGATCATAGGGGAACGAAGACTGAGCGCCGCCAGGGGGGTTCAGCGCGGATCCGAGAAATCCGCGCGGACCTCCGAGTTTTTATGTTTCTGTCATTCTTCGTTCCCCTAGATCACCACCATCCAGCTGGCGAACATCTGAAACGCTTGGAAGATTGCTGGGTCCTGATCGCCCAGCTCCAGCTGCAACAGCGCGTCCAAGCAACGCCCTCGGACAGAACTGGCGCACGCATTGGCTAGCGCTCTTCTCCAAGCTTGAGCTGCCGAAAGACTCATGCCATGCGCTGGCGCATCATGCTGCACCTTGGCCAGCATGTACGATGCATCACACGACGTGCTGCGCGACTACCTGCACGCCCAGCACCCCTGAGCTTACGAGCTCTGGCTACCCGCTGCCCTGCGGCGTGCCTTCTTGCTGCGGCGGTGGGTCGGCGTGCAGGTTCGCGCCCCTGTGTACGCCCAAGTCGACTGCCATGTGTGCGACCATGATTTTGATGTTGCGCTGCACCGGCTTGCGCGCAATAGATGTTACGCCAAAGACACGTCCCCTGCAATGATATTGCTCGTGCTTGCGATGCTCATGTGCGCCTTGTTGCAAAGCCTGCCCGCAAAGATCCCCACGTTGAGGGCCTAGCGCGTACTGCGTAAAATCACCGGCCCAAGACATAATAATCACTGTTGGGTGGTTTTGAGTTATGCATTGTTTCCAAAGTACTGTAGAGATAATCTGCCGAAGTCTATGCCTCAGCGTGCTCCTGCTATGATGCTCTGCCGAGCTTGGACTGGCAATGAGAGGCATCGCCCTTCTGGGAATATGCGAACCACCAGGTGGGACATGCCCTCCATCATAATCACAAGTGGAGCAAATTTCAGAGCCAAACCTTGTTCGAACAGCCTCTCGCAATCCGGGGATTCGTAGAAGCCGCCGATGTCCCAAAGAACGTTGGCAGAGACTGCGTGCGCACTGCCTCGTCAGTGAAAGACCGAACGATTGCAACTCTCATGCATGAGGACCCTCTCACTGCCTTGTCCCACTTGCCTGCCATTCCTTACGCGCACTTGGTATGGTTGACCAACTGTGGATAGCTCCAAGACGTATAAAATCTGCCAGCAATCCAATGGAACTATCAGTAGTGGCACCTTTCTTCATGAGAGCCACAATGGAGATCTGAACGTGCAAAGGCCATCCACCCTTAACTTCGCAACTGTTCAAACACGAGTCAACGCGAAATCCCAGCTGGAGGTGGGTACATCAAAGATCCACCAAGCTGCTCAACTCATGAAGCCTTCTTGGAATAGATCCGCTTCACTGCCAAGGCGACCTCGTAGTCTTGTAAGGCCGGCCACGGTTTACCTGCAAAGACTATACTTTCGATGGCCATATGTTCTGCCAGAGCTCGGACTTGTGCTCCATAATGTTCAGAAGGTTGGTAGCGTTGCCGCGCATGTCACAGTGCTCCGTCTCGGCGCGGGTCTTCGGCTTCACGCATTTGCGCAGTTCCCCACACTCTTGTTCGAAAGATTCTCGCGCCCAAGTTTGAAATTCAATGTGGGAATCTCGAGGCGCTTCCGCTCCAGAGTTTGCGCGATCAGCTCCGTTGATTTCCCCATCGTCTCAATAGCACGCTTCGGAATATTATGTATGTTGAACATGATCAACCCACGGACCCTGAAGGGATGTAGAAATGCAAAGCGTGGTATCGTTTCCCAGACGTCAAGGTTGGGCGAAGCGCAATTACAGTGCTCAGAGTAACGATCGTGATGGACCGTGCCACGGGCTGTGCTGTACTGCGCCGTGCTTTGCTGAGTTCAACGTGTCTCGCCGCGTTGAACCGTGACGCGCCCTATTGTATTGTGGATCAAGCCGTCCGTGGCGTCAGAATCGTAACCGAACTGATTCGGATCTTAAGCTCGAATTGCCTGAACGCATAGCTCGGGCTAGTTCCAGTCGAGACGCACGGCGCGCGCGACCAGCTCGAGCTCAAGATCCGATTCAGTTCCGAAGCCATCGCCCGAGATATTCAATTCCGCAACGGAGCGAACCGAGCGCGACCACGACAGGCGGGGGAGAAACATGCGGGGCGTTCCACCAGCTCGAACTCAAGATCCGATTCAATTTCAAAGTGGGACGAAACGATCAAGCGGCGAACCCAAGGCAGGCCGAAGATGTCGAGACGACGACAAGGCCCCCGCTCGACATCTCATCACACAATTGGAAACCAGCGTTCTGCTGTTCATGCTGTAGACGGGCATATGTTGCTTCTTGGGCGTGTCCATGAACTGCTTCACGTGTTCTGGCACGTCGCTGCTCACATTCTCGCTCGTAAGCGACAGCCTTCGCCAAAGCCTCATCAGTCTTGCGTGCAGCCACCGCGAGGCGTTGCGCTCCCGCTCCCGCTCCGCCTGAGGTCTGGTCGGTGCCTGCGCTTGGGCAGGAGGTGCCGCCGCGCGCTTGACAGCCGGGAGCTGCTCCGTGGTTGCTGGACAGCGACGCATGAAGGCCTCCGGCAGCTGGCCCGTGGCGGGCGCGAGCGGGTCGCCCTGCTCCTCTACCTCCTCCTTCTCCTCCACCTACGCCAGCTCCTCCCACTCCTCCTCCTCCTCCTCCTCCTCCTCCTCCTCCTCCTCCTACTACTACTACTACTACTACTACTACTACTGCTCCTCCTCCTCCTCCTCCTCCTCCTCCTCCTTCTGGGTGCCGTCGCGGTCGACGGCCATGGCGGACAAGCTGCGACGTGGCGTTGCGGGCGGCACTGCCCACCTGGCCTGGTGGCTGCTGACGAGGGGCCCCGGGCGGCGGTGTCGCCCTTACCTCCGCCGGGCCTTGCCTGTGAGGGCAGGAGGCCCCCTGGCCCGAGCTCCCTCGGCCTCGCGCCACGGAGGGAAGGTCGGCGCAGGCGTGAATCGGGCGTTGCTAGAAGTACCCCTGGCCCAAGGTACCCCCAGGATTCTCGGGGTGGCCCAGACGGCCTCCAGGGCACCCCTCACGAGGCCCAGAGGGCCCCAGGGGCTCCCAGATGGAGCGAAACGCTGGGGGTGCCTTGGGCCAGGGGCACTTCTAGCAACACCCGACTGAATGGACCTCCGCATCTCCAATATGAGTCACTTGCTGCTTCCAATTCCACTTCAACGGGCAGCCGTCATGAGCGCAAGGCACGTGGCCACGAGCATGCTGAGGTCTGCCCACGAGGGCGGCAGCCACCGGCCAGCGCGCAGCCCAGTCGTGGCAATGGATGTGCAACGAGGGGCGGACCTCGATGCACTCCGTCTGGGGTTGACCAGACGAGCGTCGAATTCAAACCGCAGACTAGGGGTATCCACTTGTCTCTTTGTGGAACTCATCATTTTGAGCCAAAAAGGCTGCGGATGAGGAGGAGGAGGAGGAGGAGGAGGAGGAGGAGGAGGAGGAAGAGGCATGGCGCGGTCGTCACATCTCGCGCCGCGCCCGTTTGGCCCAAGGGGTCGAGGATGGAGCGGGCATTCGCAGAAGGTGCTCGGTGCTCAACGTAGCACCCAGCAGGGAGGCCCGAAGGCAGCGCTCACATGCCCCGCCCTGTTGGGCGGGGGAGATCTGAGTTAGCATGTAGAGCCAGGAGTCGAGGAGGCGGAAACACGGATGAAGCCGCGTGGATTAGCGACGGGGCCCCGCTCCCGTGCAGCATCGGCGCGCCCCATCGCCAGGCCAAGGCGGTCTTGTTCACACGTCTCGGGGGGGTCTTTCCCCGATCCCTGGATGTGAGCGCCCGCGCGCCAGATCCTCGCATCCCTCGTCCATGTCCGAGCAGGGCTGGACCCAGACGGTGTTTTGTACGATTTCGTGGGCCGTTTTCGTTCCGACTTCGCTCTGCGGCAAAGGCGGATTCGAGACAGGAGCGAGGGACAACGGAGACAAAACGAAAACGGAAAGCACCGTTTAGGTTCAGCCCGGATTAGTAGGGCGACCTCGCCAAATCAAGGGTGTTCTTGTGTCTTGTGTCTCGCGACCCATGCCTCTTACATTCCTGTGGCGATGTGGCCCTCGGAAGGGTCTTGTGTCCTCTCGCGTGTCCTGTCCAACCAAGCCCGCCTGTAGGTTCAGCCCTCTGTCGGCGCGTGGCCGATCCTCCTCCTCCTCCTCCTCCTCCTCCTCCTCCTCCTCATCCTCCTCCTCCTCCTCTTCCTCTTCCTCATCCTCCTCCTCATCATCCTCCTTCTCATCCTCCTCCTCCTCATCCGTCTAATGTATGGTCTTATGGCGGGACCTGCGTCTGAGGGGCAACGCTAGGAGGGTTAGGTTCGGGGGGGACGCATCGACCCCCAATCGTCCATTGATCGCCGTTAGGGACCCGATAGCCGTTAGGAGGCCCAGAGAGCGAGGAGGAGGAGGACCAGGAGGGGAAAAGACACACGGGCACAATGAACCGTCGATTCCCCAGAGAATAGTGGAAAAGATGGGACGGGGGGGGGGAGGACACAGTCCCAGACAATGTGGGAAAATATAGGGGAATCCTGTTCTCTTTGGTCTATTTGTGTGTGTCCCAGGGCACCATGCAGAGGAGGAAGAACTGGAGAAGGCGAGGGCGGGCGCGAATGAGGGGTGACCTGAATGGGGGGGGGGGGGAAGGAAAGGGCACCGAGCGGGCACTGCCGGGCCCCTCCCTTCGGGGCCCCTGCTGGCCCCAAGGCCCTGAAGAGCCTCTTCAGGGCCCTCCCCACTCGAACGAAGGATTGCAAAAAACTTAGGATTGCAAGGGTTTTTTGCAATCCTTCGTTTTTTGCAATCCTTCGGTTTTTGCAATCCTTCGTTTTTTGCAATCCTTCGTTGCAATCCTTCCCTCGTTTAGGCCACCCGGCCACCCCCCCTAGCATCCGCCCGAGAGACCTCTCGATGCCCTTCTTGTCAGAGCGCCTGCGGCGAAGCACCGCCGCCCCCTCCTTTGGGGCAACGCCCCTGCGGCCAAATGTGGGCCGAAGTCTGGCCGAGCTAGCTCACAGAGGTCTTGATCGGGAATCGAGGGACGGGGTCAATGCAAACGGGGGTCAGCCAGAGCGCCGGCTGTTTCAGGATGTTTCAGGATCCTGCAGGGCCTGCCTGTCCCGGGTCTGGATTGACCCGGGTCAGAAGATCCCCGACGTGAGATGACCCCCCTGACAGGGGGTAGCTAATCTTCCCGGCGACCTTATTGAAGGACAGGGTTGCCACCAATTGCGGAAAAGAATCAATCATCCGCGGCACCCGCCGCACAACAACGACGGCGACGACGAGACGAAAGCGGAGAATGTGAGCAACGCGTTCGGCGAATAACGTGTCGATACATTGCATTCCTCTTTTCACACGTGCGCACAATTCCTTTGTCGTACACGGTTGCCCAGGGAACATACAACCCCCCAACATGATCCAGCCCGCCCAACAGTAGAAGGACAATATTGTCCGATGCGACGACGACGACGACGACGCTTACGACTGCGATTACGATTATTACCACGACGACGATTACGACTACAGCTGTTACAAGCGCGATTACGATCACGATCACAATCGCGGAAAAGCGTCTTCTGACGCAGTTGGGAGAATGGGGGTGTGGGGGTTCAGACCCCCCCCCACCTCTCCCCTCGGGAAGGGGAGGGGAGGGGGGTTCAAACCCACCCCCCCGTACCCCTCCAACCGACGGGACAACCATCGGGAAAACCATCGGGGAAACCGTCGGGACCATCACGGGACAAACCATCGGAACAGTTATCGGGACAACCACCAGGACAAGTGCTTATCATTTATATATATATATATATATATATATGTATTGGTCTCACTGTTTATCTAGCTATCCATCTCACTAAATCGATTGGCACCGATGTCGCCGAGCGCATTTATAAAATCATTAGAGAAAGGGGGGGGAAGGAGGAGTGAGGGGGTCAGGAGGGGGGAGGAGGGGAGGGGGAGGAGGGAGGAAGGGGGGGGAAGGAGGGAGGATGGATGAGGGAGAAGGGAGGGGGGAGGAAGAAGGACGAGGAGAATACGATAGAATTGTTGTTCGCCTCCCTGGCCCTGGTCATCGTCGTCATCATCGTCAATCTCGTCGTCGTCCTCGTCGTCGTCGTGGCACACTGGTTTTTTCGGTACACGCGGCGCTGCCACGTGACGGTTATTTCTGAATATGTTGTCTTCGCGCCTACAGGCGTTGCGACACGGCGAGTGAAGAGACACAGTGTTTGTTGTCGGCCCCCTCAAGGTTGCCACGTGCCGAACGGAGTGGAATAGTTGTTTTTGTTTTCCGGCCCCCGTGGCGCTGCCACGTGACGAAAAGAGTGGATGGAATACTGTTTCCTCGCGCCTTCAGTCGTTGGCATGTGGTGCGTGGAGTGGTTTTGTATTTGTTGTTGGCCCCCGCGGCGTTCGCACGTGATGAATCGTGGAATAGTATTTTGTCGGTCCCCGCCAGGCGGTGCCACGTGGCGAATAGAGTGGAATAGTATTTGTTCCGGCCCCCGCCGCGCTGCCACGTAACGAGTAGAGTGGCGTTGCCACGCGGCAGCCGCCCAATCAACCAGCCAACCAACCTACCTACTTGCCGACCAACCAGTCACTAGCCAACCAACCGGTCAACCGACGATCCTGTTGCGTTGCATGCATTGAACTACGTTGCATTTGCATTGCATTTGCAGTATACTGCGTTGTAGTAAATTGTGGGCGACGGGGAGGACAGGAGGGAGGAGAAGGGAGGAAGGTAGAGAGGAGGGGAGAAAGAAGGAAGAGCGAAGAGGGAGGAGGGGGGGAGGAGGGGATGGGGAGGAGTGAGGATGGGATAGGACGGAAGGATGAGGGAGGATGCAGGAGGGAGGAGGACAGGGGGAGGGAGAAGGACGAGGAGGAGGATAGGATAGAATTGTTGTTCGCCTTCCTGGCCCTCGTCATCGTTGTCATCATTATCATCGTCGTCGTCGTTCTCGTCGTCGTCCTCGTCGCCGTCCTCGTGGCATAATGTTTGTCTCGGCTCCCGTGGCGCTGCCACGTGACGACTATAATGGAATACGATTTCGTCGCGCCTACATGCGTTGCCACGTGGCGAGTGGACTGGCATGGTATTGTTTTCGGCCCCCGCGGCGTTACCACGTGACGAATGGAGTGGAATTGTTTGTTGCTTCGGTCCCCGCGGCGCTGCCACGTGACAAGTAGAGTGGACGGAGTACTGTTTCGTCGCGCCTCCAGGCTGCCACGTGGCAAGTGGAGTTGGTACTTTTTCGGCCCCAAGCGGCCGTGCCACGGAACGAATGTTGTGGAATAGTATGTTTGTTCGCCCCCCCAGGCGGTGCGGAATTTTTTTTTGTCAACCCGGCGGCGCTGCGACGTGACGAGTAGAGCGGAATAGTATGTTGTCGCCCGCCATTTGGCGCAATATCCCACATACTCCACATATTCCGCCTCCTGTTGGGGCGCCAGTACGCACATATATAATCCGCCTACTGTTGGGGCGCCAGGACGCACATATTTCGTTCTTTCTGTTCAGGATGGCGAATACGCGTATGGTGAAAACTCCAGCGGGAAAGCTCGTGAATGGAACTGACCCGTGGATTTCTTCGGGTTCATCTGGTTCAGAGTTTGTGAGGGGAGAGAGGCCTGTTTTGAGCACACCCGACCGACGTCCTGATAAGAGCGCTCGCCTCACCAGTCCGTTGCAGGAGATGGACCATGACGTGGAGGTAGCGGGGATGGGCGTTGCGCTCGCGGGGCGAGCAGGAAGCGAGGGCGAGATGGGGAGGCAGGAAGGCATCACGATGGAGCCGATGACGCAGATGTTTAAACAGCACCTTCGCCCAATTCAGGCGGACATCGAGGCTATCAAGGCGCATGGCATCTCCAGGCAGGACATTCAGAGCGCGGTAAACCCAGTGAATGGGGCGGTTCGGGTCCTGTCTGCCAGAGTCGTTGCTTTGGAGCAGAGGGGTGGGTCATTAACCCCATCGCAGAGGAGTGTTTCATACGAGACAGAGATAAACAAGCAGATGGCCGAGCTCGAGGAGAAGTTCGCAAACCTGGGGTCACAACCCAACGGAACAGACACAGTGGCGGCCATTGGGGGATTGACATGGGCAGTTTCGAAAGATGGCGCGATGACGGAGGATTTTGGGTGGCGCGGCAGCTCGAGCACATCGAAGCGCCAGCGCCGCTCGAGACATCCGTCAATGGCGACTTCACAGGCATATGGTTCGCACGGTCTGCATCCCAAGCAGAGCGTTATACGGTTGCGTCCAGAGTGCGAGGTGCAAAGTTCGAGTGGCAGGGGCGGGGGCGATGCGGGTTAAGCCGGACTTGCCGCTGAAGGCGCGCATCCCTAATTCGATAAGCTTCGCTGCGAAGCGCCCCTTGCCGAATGGTACAGCAAATCTGCTCTGCGGGCAAATCCTGAAACGAACGCCTTGAAGCTAGCCGGCGGCCTCGCGATGAAGGTGAGCACCGACAACGACGACATCCGCATCTGTTTCGAGCAGGGTTGGGAGGAACATTTCCAGAAGGCAGAGTGGACGGACTTAGTAAAAGAGCTCACGGAAAAGATCCATCGCGGCATCGGCAAGGGAGTGGGCAAAGGAAAGCTCGGGCATTAGAGGTCACCCCGCACGGCTACATGTTTCACCGCCGACCCTGCACATAATTCATTTACATGCTTCAAGGCTTTCCGCAAGAATGCAAGAACCAATTCTCCGACAGGACTGTTGAATTTGCTTGCCGAATTTAACGGGATCATCTGGGGCGTCGTTGGTTTCAGCGAGACACGGGCTGCTGATGGCAACGTCGTGATGGCAGGAGGGCACCGCTTAAATTCGAGTGCAGATGCTCACGTGAGACACCTAGGCACATCGATCCCACTCCACTCGCGCATCGCTGACAAAGCCAGTCACGCTCGTAAGTTTTATGGCAGACATTGGTTCGTAGACGTGGACAACGGTGGACAATACTTCTGGGCGATCTGCGTCTCTGAGAGCGCGTTTTTCCCCTGGCGGGCAACGCTGGCCACCCAGGCCCAACCCCATCCCTGCCCCCCCCCCCCCTTCCCTGCCCCCCCCAACCCCCCCCGCCCCCCCCCCCCCCTCCGGGGCGGAGCGCGCGCGGGGCACGGCGCTCCACGCGCCGGGCATGCAAGGGCGGATTTGGACAAGTCCCACGGCGGGCTGCGACATGCGTTGGCGGAGCCGGCTCGGCAGAAGCGGCGCGCCCTTTGGATTGGCGATTTCAATGCCATTCTGAAATGCGGCGCTCGTGGGGATCTCCTTTCTGGTCTCGCATCAGAAAACGGCACGCGCGCAGCACACGGCGTCGAGTTGGATCGGGGGCTGCAGTGGGCACTCAAAGTCACCTTGGGGCATATGCGCGAGATTGATTACATATTTTGTTCCTCTTCGCTAATTTTGTCTGGTTCGGCAGCCGCGAACGTACTCGATCGTGGATCTGATCGTCGCGCCGTTTGCGCGTCTTTCCTCGCGCCTCCTGCAGGCGCCAGCAAGAGGAAAAAGAAATCGTCGATGAAATGGGCGGGCTCTCCGACCTGCGAGAAGGAATCGGAAGTTCTCTCGGGCGACGTCGGGGACTTATCTTGGCGCGAACTACAAGGCGCCGCGAGAGCAGCCGCGCGCGACTCTGGCGCGACTGGGGCCCAGCTGCAAGACCGACAGCGGGGCGCAGCAGAGCTCGAAGTCTTGAGGAAACGATGGAGACATCGCACAGATCGCGAGGGGCGCGCGCTTCTGCGCCACAGGAAATGGCCAAGAAGACGAGGAAAGCATTGCGTCGTTGGCAGACGCGGCGGCTGGAAGAGCAGCTCACAGAATTTCGCGACCTCCACCGGCTTCACACAATGGCTGCTGAACCCGTCGAAGCCGATAGATTTCGCAAGGATGCTCGGGGAGTTGCGCGCTTCAGACCAGGCGCCAGCAAGCAGACAAGAGGGTGGCGCGATGCAGTTGAGAGACATTCATCTTTGTACGATGGACGAGTTAGTCGACGCATTGCAAGCTCTCTCAAAGGGCAAGCGCGCTGACAAGCACGGGGTATTTCTGG
>CAUYUJ010000001.1:2475449-2492949 GCA_963575745.1 Prorocentrum cordatum | reverse complement strand
CCGAAGGCCCCAGTGCCCGCGGCCGCATGCGTCCCCCACACCCATTTCGGCACACCCCTCACACGTTTCGTGGCTCCATAGGGAGCTCCACCGAAGGCCCCAGTGCCCGCGGCCGCATGCGTCCCCCACACCCATTTCGGCACACCCCTCACACGTTTCGTGGCTCCATAGGGAGCTCCACCGAAGGCCCCAGTGCCCGCGGCCGCATGCGTCCCCCACACCCATTTCGGCACACCCCTCACACGTTTCGTGGCTCCATAGGGAGCTCCACCGAAGGCCCCAGTGCCCGCGGCCGCATGCGTCACCCACACCCATTTCGGCACACCCCTCACACGTTTCGTGGCTCCATAGGGAGCTCCACCGAAGGCCTCAGTGCCGCCGCCCGCATGCGTCACCCCCACCCATTTCGGCACACCCCCCGCATTTCTCGCACGGCAGGGTCATCACCACGGTGGCGTGCCAGGGGCGCACCATGCGCGAAGGCGACGGGGCGGGGGAACGGCGCTCCGGGGGCGGCCAGACCTCCGGGGCGCGAGCAGTCCGCGGCCAGACCATCTCTCGGTCCTGTGGACTCTCGCCCTGGGCCGTCGGCTGCCCGGCGCGCTGCTCCCTCGGTCGACGTCGCCCAGGCGTGATCCTGGATTGCGGCCGCCACGAGGTAGGGAACGGCAAGAAGGAGGACGACGACTGGTGGCTGGAGCTCTACGTGCTGCTCTCGCGCGCCACGCGCCACGAGGACCTCCTGCTCATGCGGGCGCCGCGCATCGAGTTCTTCCTGGCAGGGCCGCCGCAGGGCTTGCGGAAGCAGCTGGAGCAGTTTGCGGCGCGCACGAAGCGGTGCAGGAGGGAAGCGACGGCCCTCGCCAGGGAGCTCGGCTTCACCGAGTTCATCCGCGAGGCCTGACCTGAGGAGCGTCTCCCCCGAGCCGCGCCTTCTCTCGACTGCCCGACTAATTGTTTGGCCTCGCGCCGCGGACACCCGCGCGCGTCGCTGGGACCCTCTCGGGGCGACCAGCGCGCGTCGCGGGAACTCCGTGCTGCGGGGGGCCCGGCGCCTCGTTCGCCCGTCGTCGCTCTGCCCAGCGGTCAGAGACTGGCCCGCTATCAGCCAGCCAGTTAGCTAGTCAGCTCTCTCTGCTTCGCGCAGCGGACGACCCGCGCGCGTCGCTGGGACCCCGCCCGGGGCGACCAGCGCGCGTCGCGGGGACTCCGCGCTGCGCTGCGCCCGCAGCCTTGGATTTTGGAGTGCGCGGGCAAAGAGGAAGGAAAAGAAGAGCCGAAAGCGGGCGCGATCCTCGCAAGAGGCGTGCCGACATGGGCGTCGCGACGTGCGGACGCTGCCGTCGGGGTTCCCGCGGAAGCTGCCTGCGGCGGCCACGCCGAGTGTCACGTGTGTTCGGACAGGCATGCTTGACACTTACACTAGGCGGTTCCATGATCGCATTCATGCAAATATATTCACTCGCGCGCAGACCCATTCATACTCATATTCCCTCGCGCTCTGACTCACCCGCGTTTTTTCTCTCGTAATCAGATCAATCGTAATCCTTTGCGTTGTGTACCCCGCCACATTTCGGCACACCCCTCATGCGGTTCGTGGCCCCATAGGGAGCGCCACCGAAGAAGATACTCCCAATTGCGATACTCACAACTGCATATGGTTGGGTCCTTCGCCAGGATATTTTTTTCCATACGACGACTACTACTACTACTACTACTACCTACTACGACGACGACGACGACGACGACTACTATTGCTACTGCTACTACTACTACTACTACTACTACTACTACTACTACTACTACTACTACTACTACTACGACTACTACTACTACTACTACTACTACTACTACTACTACTACTACTACTACTACTACTACTACTACTACTACTACTTAAAGTACTACGACTACTACTGCTGCTACTGCGATTTTTACCACCTAAGGCCACTACCACTACCACGTTCATTACTACTGCTGCTCTTATTTCTATTACTAACTACGACCACGATTTTGACTACTACGGCTACGACTACTAGCAGTAGTTCTATTACGACTGCTATGACCACGACCACCACCAGTACTAGCACTACTACTTCTACTACTACTACTGCTACCATCATTTTTTATTACTAGCACTACTACTACTACCTCTACTACTACTACTACTACTACTACTACTACTACTACTACTACTACTACTACTACTACTACTACGATACTACTACTACTACTACTACTACTACTACTACTACTACTACTACTACTACTACTACTACTACTACTACTACTACTACTACTACTACTACTACTACTACTACTACTACTACTACGACGGCTATTACTACTACTACGACTACTACTACTACTACGACTACTACTACTACTACGACTACTACGACTACTACGACTACTACTACTACTACTACTACTACTACTGCTAATAGTGCTAACTCTACTAAAACTACGACCGTTACTACTGCGACTACAACTACTACGACTACTACTGCTACTACGACTACTACTACAACTACTACTACTACTACTACTACTACTAAGACTACTACTCCTACTACTACTAGTCCTACTACGACCGCTATTACCACGATTACCATGACTACGACTACGACTACGACTAGTACTACTATCATTACTACTACTACGACTTTTACTACTACTATTACTACTACGGCTACTACTACTACTACTACTACTACTACGATTACTACTACCACTACTACTCCTACTGCGACTCTTACTTTTACTACGGCGACTACGACTACGATTACGACTACTACTACTACTACTACTACTACTATTGCTACTACTATTACTACTACTACTACTACTACTACTACAACTACTACTACTACCACTACTACTACTACTACTACTACTACTACTACTACTACTACTACTACGACTACGACTACGACTACTACTACATTACTTCGACTACTACCACTATTACTACTACTACTACTACTACTTCTACTACTATTACTATTACTACTACTACTACTACTACTACTACGAATACTACTACTACTACTACTACTACTACTACTACGACTACTACTACGACTACTACTACATCTACGATTACTACTACTACTAATACTACTACTACTACTACTACTACTACTACTACCACTACTATTACCACTACTACTACGACGACGACGACGACTACTACTACTACTACTGCTACTATTCATCATAACACGATTAGGAAGAGCAGGAGGAAGAGAAGGGGGAGGAGAAGGGCGAGGAGGAAGAAGAGGGGGAAGGGGAGGATCATGAGGAACAGGAGGGGGTATTTTCTATTCACCGGCGAGAGAAACAAGAGTGTTAAATCAAAAGGCTCACGGGTGACTTGGATGATGTGTTCACCCAGCTTGCGTGGAAACCCGTGAGGGGGAACTTTTGGTAGGAAGAGGAGGAGGAGGAGGAGGAGGAGCAGAAGGAGGAGGAGGAGGAGAAGGAGGATGTGGAGGAAGAGGACGTAGAGGAAAGGGAGGAGAAAAGGGACGAGAAGGAAGAGGAGGAGAAGAGGACGAGAAGGCCCCTTGGGGCCTTCTTGGGGCCTCCTGAGGGCCTCTTGGTCACGCTCCTAAAGAAGAGCTTGCATTTAGGTTTTCTTACTTAAGTTCTGAGGAGCTGGTCCGGCGTGGCGGTCTGGCGGCCATGTTGTCACCGTCATTGCCCCGTCACCGCCTCGTTGCCACCAGTCGTTCGGGCCGGTGTGGCGGTCTGGCGGCTATGCAATCGCCGTCGCCGCAACGTCGCGGCCTCGTCGCCGCCCGTCGTCTGGGCTGGTTTGGCGGTCTGGCGGCTATGTTGTCGCCGTCGCCACCCCGTCGCTGGCTCGTCGCCGCCCGTCGCCGCCGTTGGATTCTCCTTCCTTATAGAGTATGAGGATCGATTTCCCCCCCTCGAGGGTCAACAGTATATTTTTCTTATAGCAATTTATGCACGATTCTGCCCTATCGTCCGTTCTACGTGTGAACTCATACCTTCCCAGCCAGGCCGGAGTTCGCCCCCCCCCCCCCCCCCCCAGCATCATTTGCAATAGATACCATGCGCGCGCATACGCTTATCAGACATAACCAGTTTTCAATCATCCCTTGCGTGACGAAATGCACACGGGCGCGTCGTCGCGCGCGCATGCCGAAATCTTTCAAGAACCCCGGGTTTCGAAATGGTTTCAACATCGAGTGCTCTGAAAATTTTGAAACACACACTTTTTCGCAACAATGTTTTTCGACAACAAACTTGCGCCCGCGCTCTCTTGCGAATTATTATGGAAAGCTTCTTTTCTTCACCATGATCATACTATGGTATCAAACGGGCCTTTGGCGTGCGCATGTCAAAATCGTTCGATCGCCTTTGTGCGCGCGTTGCCACAAAAATCCGGTATACAAAAACAGGACGGAGTGCATGCGCGCGCGTCGTCGCGCGGGCATGCGGGAATCTTTCAAAAACCCTAGGCCCCCCAAGGATGTCAAAAGCGAGTGTCCCGAACACATATCAAGCCACATGATTTTGCAACATCAGTTTTCAAAGCAAAACATGCGCTCGCGTTCTCGCGGATTCTTCAGAAAACCATATGGTTTTCAACATGCTCATCGAGTTCTGCCAAACAGGCCTCCCGCGCCGCATGTCGAACTCATTCGAACGCGTGTGCCGGGGGGCACAATCTGTGTCAAATAATGCCACGCGGGCCACTCGCGCGCGTCGACCGCACGCGCGCATGTCGAATTCCTTCCAAGACCTTCATCGCCGACGCGAGGGCATCGTCATCTCTACCGGCGGCCGTGATCCACGTCGGCGCCGACATTGGCCTTGCCGTCGTCATCGCCACTGTCGCCATCATCATCGCTGCTCTCATCATCGTGTCTACCGTTGTCGGCGTCGCCATGATACCCCGCCCGCCCACGTCACCGGCTCGCACTGAAGTGCCCGCTGGGAGTGCCCAGCGGTCAGCGCCACCGCGGCCAGGTCGGTCGCGCCGCACTCGATGGTCGCCGTGCGCGCGAGCATGCGCGAGCTAGCGCGGCCGCAGAGATGCACCAGCCAACGCCATGCACTCATCGCAATCGCCGCCGCGTGGGTATTGCAAACCGAGTTGTGGGTGGGTGGCTGGGATGTTTGTGCGAGAATTGGAGCTCGCAGCTTCAAGTTCGGCAGGGTGACTTGCACACGTAGGTTGTACCGCACGTATTCCACTTCACATAATTGCTCCACGTGTTGGCATCACACAGATTGCTCCGCATGTTTTGCACCACGTAGAATGTACAACAAACTTCGAACATCGTCGGCTGCACAGTATTTACTGCACAACCCAAGTGGCTCCACGTAGATTGAACCCCGCACATATTGCACCACATACATTCCATCACATAAATTGTCCCACCTTGATGGTACCACGCATGTTGCTTGAAACACATTGTTTGGGGTCCACGCTGGCCAACATTATATTATTTGTGGCTCGGAGTCTTGTTATCTTTATGTCTGTTGCTTTCCCTCTTCGGGAGTCCACCGCGAGCTCCCAGGAAATGGCACGGCGAGCGAATCTGAGCCGAGACTTCCCCGAGATCGAACAGGGAGGGGCTGGAAGAGAAACCGTTCTGGACCACCTGCGCCCAGAGGGCGGGCGATTCGGCCAAACGGGCCTTCCGCGCCGCACAGCGACATCATTCGGACGCCCCTGCGCGCGCGCTGGAAGGCACGGCGAGCGAATCGGACTCGAGACGCAGCAGGGCACTGCTCGGATCGTCCAGCGCTGCCGAGAGGTGCACCTCCCACAAGGTTTGAAGCATTTCGGGCCGTTTCGGGAGGGCATCTCTCGGCGGCGAGCGACGGGGGGGCGAATGAGAAGGAGAAGGCCTGTTCAGAAGGCGTCGGGACTTTTCAGGAGCCCTCGCGCCCTCTGAGAAGTTTTCTGCGCTTTCAGGGGGGTCTTAGAACACGTTTCAGAAGGCCGGGGAATTTCCGAGCTTTCTGAGAAGGCCCGCCCCTTCTCACTTCCGCCCGTCGCTCGCCGCCGAATCTCGGAGGCCTGTAGCCGTCACGGTTGGATGTTCTTTGAAGTTTTGGTAAACACTAGTCCCAGGACAGATCCCGGGGGATATGCGTTCGCTGGACGTGAGAAAGACCTCAGGAGGTGAAGGAGTACACTGATTTGGGGGTTGGCAAACGATGAAAAATGAGTCTTGGGTCGGATATCAGGGCGAAGGACCGTGAACTCCTGAAACATCCCTTAGAGCGGGGCCTTCGTCTGGCTGAGGTGTCCCCTGAAATTGTGTCCGCCTTCTTTAGGGGACGTCATTTGGCGCCTGACAGCATGCAGCCAGGTGTTCCTCCATCTCGCGGATCACTTGCTGCCGCTGTTGGGTGCCAACGTTTTAATCAAACTTGGCCCCGTGCTGGTCCACGCCCACACTCCAGCCGTGTCTGGTCATGTTGTGGAGAAGGCCGCCGCGGCATACGTTGGCGACCCCGTTCAAGGCCTCGTAGGCCCGCGGCGCCGCGTGAGCTTTGGCCTCACCGTTCAAGCTGTCGGTGGCTGTCCCGTCGGCGTCGTCGTGCTGTTCTGTGGGCTTGCACTAACTCGATGGCTCCCGTCGTCGATGGTATTTCTGGCGCCCCATCCATGAACAGGGCATCATCGCCTACCTGCACTGCCTGCTGCTAGCTCACGTCCTGGACTGGCCTTCTCCAGGTGGCTCTCCGATTTTGCGCAATTATCGAGCTTCGCAACGCCAACATCGTCCTGCTAATTGTCCTCTCTGGTCGTTCGTCTCGTTGCCTGACATGCTTATTGAGTCCTCCAACCTCTCGGCGTGGCTAGCTGGCTACCACGGTGAACACACTCACCCACTTCCCAGTGTTCGTGGACTACGGTTTCTTCAGGCGGGCGGTGCGGGATATTCGACAGGGTGCTCAAAGGCGCCCGGGCATCCCTTGCCAACAAAAACTTTGACACCACGCTCTTCTTCCGCCCAGTGTACTTCGCGTCCACCGTGTCGACGGGTTCAAAGTCACTTGTGAAATTGCAATGGTTCCTGCCGCTCCTTCTTCCATGAGAACAGGTTTCCAATGGCTTCTTTCCCCAGCTCCAGGGAGTGCACCTCCAACACCGCTCCGCCCACGTCGAGAATAGCGACGTGCGTCACCATCGCGCCCTCACTGGCCCCGAGCGGCAGCAATGGAATTCGAGATAAGATTACCTCGAGGACGGTGCTTGACGGAGGCAAGGCCGAGGGCCAAAATGGCTACAGCACAGCTCGCAAGGAAGAGGAGAGGTAGGAGGAGGAGATGGAAGGGGGACGAGGAGAAGGACCAGCAGCAGCACCAGGACTGGCAGGGCAGAGAAGGGGCACTGCCTTCGTGACCTCCCAAGCAATGGCACCATGCCCTGCCGACCTACGGGCGAAGGACCACTACCGTGTTCTCGGCGTGGATAAGGGCACGACCGACGCAGAGCTGGCCAGGGCCTACAAGAGGCTCGCGCTGAAATATCCAGCAGCCTGCGGCAAGCGCCGCCACCGTGCCGGCGCTGCATCGAGGAGGCTCCATGATCGCTCGACACCTGGCCCGTGGTATGTCCCAGAAGGGAGGGGTGTGGAGGAGCAAGAGGAGCAAGAGCGAGGCTAGCAGGAATAGGCATTGTGCGTGCACGCTTTGTGGTCCAACAGACCGTTTATATGATTGGGCCGACGTGCAGACTACATCAAACGCACCGCATCTGGCAAGTTGAAGTCCACGCACTGGCGCAGGTGAAAAACGAAGACGTGCAGATCCCCGAGTGTCTGCCTTGAGGGGGTTGCAGTCTTGCGCCGCCTCGGTGCCGTCGCGGGTTCTCTGCTTGGGGCCATTCGGGGCCGTTTTGGCCCCCCCGAAGTTTTCTGAATCAAGGGAGGGAAAACCACCCAGACCCGATTATTGGCGTTTACTTACCGGCCCTGAGCGTTTACTGAAAAAACCTTGCCCTGTTTGACTGGTTCTTCCTTCGGGTGCGTTTACTAAGCGGCTTCGCGTGTCTGGGTGATTACTATGAGAAATGGATTTCTGTTTTCTACTGAAGTAGCTTAAGACCGAAGAGCTTGGCAGGCAGCAAATATTGAAACGTTGCTTCTTGAAGGTTAAAGTCTTGGGTTTACGCCGCAACGGCGACCCCTTGGGGAACTGGCGGTTGTGGCGTGTTGCTCCTGAGGGCATCTTGGGCGCCTTGTCGGGGCCTCTTGGTGCCTTTTTGGACGCTTTAGGGGGGCCGATGGGGGGCCTCTTGGAGCTTCGTGGAGGCTTCTTAGGAGCCTTGGGTTGCCGAGGGCTCGAAATGCGGGCTCGGTGCGGGCTCGAGTTCCTCTTCGGGGTCTTTCTTGCGGTGTTCTAGGGGCTCTTTTGGGCCATGTTGGAGGCCTCTGAGGCCGTCTTTGGGGCCGTGTGGGGGCCCTCTTTGCCTGTTTAGGGGCCCTCTTGGAGGCCTCTGGGTCCGTCTGGGGGAATCTTGGGAGCCTTTGGGCAGTCGTTTAGCGCAGGGAAGCCGAAAAGGCGAGAACGCTATAAGACCTGTAAAAATCGTATTGCAAATCAATGAATCTTGCTTCTTGGCGCCTTGTTGGGAGGGCTCTTGGAGGCGTCTTGGGCCGTCTGGAGGCCATCCTGGCCGTCCTGGAGGATCCTTCGGCGAATGGGGGCCCTCTTGGACCGTCTTGGGGGCCTCTTGGGGCCCTCTGGGCTCGTTGTGGGGCCCTCTATCCTCCCATGATGCGTTCGGGTCGGGCCGGGGGGATCCGGGCGGACCCCCCTCCCTCCAAATCGACTGGACCAGGGTCCGGGGGGAGGGGTCGGGGGAGGGGTAAGCATCTCACACGCTGATGGCACCCCAAGGGGTCAGGGGATTTTGCGTCGGGGCCCTCTTGGACAATCTACCGCGTGCTCGCCAAAGATTCCTCCGGGGCACACGGCAATCGCGGCACAGCCCGCACCAGCAGTAGTGTTTTCTGCGGCTGACATTTCCAGGGTTCGCCGCACACCCATAGGGGAACGGGCGAGACGAGAACCCTCGTGTACTAACGGCGGGCATATGTTGGCTTTCAGGACATCCCGCCACCGTGCCTGGGCTGCGAGTGTGAGGCCACGCCCATGGCAGACGGGGCCTCGTGGGAGGCGTCTCAGGGGCGTTTGGGAAGCAATTCTTGAACCACCTCTTGGGGGCCTCCTGGGGGTCTCTTGGGAGCCTCTTGGGGGCCTCTCGGAGCTCCCTTGGAGCCTGTTGGGGGCTTCTTGGGGCAACCGGGCGGCGGTTTTGGGTCGAAGACTCGAAATGTCCGTCTGGATTCCCCCCCTGGACTCCATGTTGGGGCTGTCCTGGAGCCCCCTAGGGCCGTCTTGGGGGCTTTTTGAGCGGTGTTGGGGCCCTCTTTGGTCGTCTGACAGCCCTCTTGGCCTCTTGGGCCGTCGTTGGGCGATCCAGGAGGCGTCTTGGTCTGTCTTGGGCGTTGTGAACACAAGAAGCGATTGTGCTAAAAATGCATGTTTTCCCATGGGAATGTGACGATGTTGGATATTTGGCACCGTTCTGGGACGCCTCTTGAGAGCTTCTTGGGGAGTCAGATGGGCCTCTTTGGCCGTCTGGAGGCCAGCGTGGGCGTTTTAGATCGATCTTTCGGCGGCTCGTGGCCCTCTTAGACCTTCCAGAGGGCCTCTTTGTGCCCTCTTGGTCTGTTTTGGGGCCCTCTGTCCCCCCGTGACGCGTTCCACCCCTCCCCTGGGGACCCCCCTCCAAATAGACCAGACTGTGCTCCTGGGGGAGTGGTTTTGGGAGGGGGAAGCATTTCACATGGCGATGAACCCCTAGGGGTCGGCGGATCGTTTGGGCCTCCGCGCGCATCTCGGCGGCTTCTGGCGGCTAGCTTGGGGGGCATTGGGGATCTCTTGGGCGCTCTTCAGGCCTCGAGTGGTCCTTCAGGGGAGAATGGTTACACCAATTTGTTTGTCAGGGCTTATTTTCTTACAGGGCTGAACATATTTATTCTGGCTTGCCCGTCGTGTGAGACATCCTCAGAAAATGTTGGCTGCCTGGTTGTTCGGTTGGCGGGTTGGTTGGCTGCTTGCCCGATTGGTTGGTTGATAGGTTGGATAGTTGGCCGGTTGTCTGGTTGGCCCGTTGGGTTGTTGGTTTGTTGGTTGTGTTGTTGGTCGGTTGATCGGTTGGTTGGTTGGTTGGTTGATCCGCCGGCGGATTGGTTGGTCGGTTGGTTAGTTGGTCGGTTGGTTTGTCGGTGTGTTGATTTGTTGGTTGGTTGGGCGGTCGGTTGGTTGCTTTGTCGGTCAATGTGGCCCGTTTGCGATTTTTCCGATGCAGCGCAACGGAGAAAAACGAGTGCAAATCTATGCTACACGTCACGTGGCAACGCAGGAGCGGAAAGCATACTGTTTCATATTTGTTTGTCCGTCACGCGGCAAAGCCAGCGGGCAGCACACATTCTACTCCACCGTGCCCGCCGCGCGGCAACGCAGAGGGGCTAAGCAAATACCGGTACAAGTTTTTCGTCACGCGGCAACGCCAGGGGGCGAAATACATATTCCATTCTAGTCGCCGCGTGGCAGCGTGGAGTGGCAAAGCAAATGCAAATCTACGCTACACGTCACGTGACAACGCAAATGGATTGAGAACATATTGGTCGATTTGGTTTGTCACGCGGCAATGCAGGGGGGGGGGCCTGACAAAATAGGATTGTACATTGCTCGCAACATGGCAACGTTTGTCTGTGGTTTATTTGTCACATGGTTACGCAGGGGGGGGCGAACAAACATTCCACGCCAGTCTCCACATGGCAGCGTAGAGGACAAGCAGACGCCATACATCACGTGACAAAGCAAAGGGGCTGAGAGCATACTATCATACTTGGTTTCTCACGTGGCAATGCAGGGGGATGCGGACAACATACAATTCGAGTTTACTTGCCACGTGACAACTCAGGAGTTTTGTGACAACTCAGGGCGGGGGTGAACAAAACATTGTTCGCTTTTTACTCATCACGTGGCAACGCGGCGGGGGTGGGGCGGGGGGGTCACATTGCAACCAGAGCGGCCAGAAGGGCACTTTACAACCACGAAGACCACTTTACAACCAGGCGAGTAAACGCTAAGCGACACATGTTCTTCATTGTCCGAAATCTCCGTGGGTCCACGTAAGGGAGACACTTCGCTCTCTGAAGCGTGTTGGTTGTAAAGTGACCCGCCTGAAGCGAGAATATGTGAAGTGGCTTCCGAATGGGATCCAGCAGGAATCCGATTGGAATCCTGGTGCGGTTGGCACCAGATTAATCCCACTGGTATCCAACAAGATTCCTCGATATGGGGCCTGCGGGCGTCCTGTTGGGATCCGATAGGGATGCGTTCTATTGAAACACGTTCGGGCCCTTTCTAATGGAAACCGATTGGAAACCCCATTGGGTTACAATCGAGAAGCTTTCCTGTGGAATACTGCCGGAAACGCACTGGGAGGCAATAAATGGAAACACGGTGGGTATTCTTCTGGGTACATTCGAAAATGGTAGGGATCATCTTTCTTGGAATCCCATCAGAACCACATGTGCGAATACGAAGGAGATCGCATTGTAATCCAATCGGAATCTTTCTTTGTCGATCCATACGGGCAGACTACTGGCATCCCACCGGGAACCAACTGAAACTCAAGAAAAATGTGTCCCTTCTGAGTCAGATTGTGCCACGATTGGCGTCCTATTGCTATCCTTGTGGTATTCACACGGAGCTATTTGAACCAAATTGAGATCCAATAAAGATCCTCACGCTACAATTTGGTGGCAGGACTAGGCGTTTTTAGTTTCTTTACACCCATGCCGTAAATCTACATCGTTTTTTTCGAACCGCACAACATCTGCCTGAAAAGCCTGCTTCGTTTGGAAATAGAGAACTACAAGCGTTTGCCGCGAAAGGCGCAGAGGCACACGCGCGCTTTCAGAGAGCGGAAATGTGGCCAAGAAGCTTTTGGTAAAATCATAACCAACACGTGTGGTGTTCATATATGTTGCATTGTATACATATGTTGTCATCTTACCTCATCCTCTGGCAACGACGCAACCGTATGTGTCCGCGTGTGCGGAAGCATGCGCACCCAGGATAGCGGGAATGTGGCCAAGAAATCATGGGTACATTTCTAGCCAACCTTTGTGGATGTCCCATGGTTGATTTCTTGCATCAGAAACCATGTTTGTCATCCCGCCTCATCGTCTGACATTGGAAAATCATCATGTTTTCAGAATTGTGGAATGCGCGGAAATGTTGTCAAGAAATCGATGGTAAAGTTCTAACCGATACACATGGATTTCAATGTGTTGGTTTTGTCTCACAGACAACTTTAGTTCTCGCGCCTCATCTTTCGGCAATCGCAGAACCATATGGTTTCGCATTCGCGGTCGCACGTGCACCCAAGAGGGCGGATTTGCGGAAACGAAATCGATTGTAACATTCTAGCCAATCCATGTGGCTTTCAAATTGCGGTGTTTTTGAATCATCGACCATATTCGTCCTCGCGCCTCGTCGTCTGACAATCACGAAAACCGCATGAGTTCGCAATTGAGAGCACGCGTGCCGAGGAAAGCGGGCATGTTGTCAGCAAGCTGATTGTAACATTCGAGCCACTACGTGTTGATGCCCATATGTTGTTGTTGGCCTCACAGACAAGTTTTGCTCTCGCGTTCCCCCGTCTGGCAATAGCAACACCGTATGGTTGCGAATCCGTGGTAGCATGCGTACCCAGGAGGGCACACATGTCGCCAAGACATCGTTTGAAACATGATACCCAACGCGTGTGGATGTCACATTGTTCTTGTTGCATCATACGCCATGCTTGCCCTCGCTCCCCATTGCCTGGCAATCGCAAAACCGCATGGTTGCTCAATTGCGGAAGCATGCGTACCCAGGGGGGCGGAAAGTGCGCACGAAATCGTTGGTGGAATTCTAGCCAACGCATGCAGATTCCCATGTGTTGTTTGTTTTTTTTCCGCCGCAAACAGTTTTCGCTCTCGCTTTGCAGAGGCTTCAGCTCTAAGGCGCTCGGGGGCCTCTGCCAGGCGCCTAGGCGCTCAGAAACCTTTGCAAAGTGGCCAGGCGCTCAGAAACCTTTGCCGAGCGCTCAGCCGTTCAGATGCCTCTGCAGAGCGCTCAGTCGCTCAGAAGCCTGTGCAAAGCTCTCAGGCGTTCAGAAGCTTTTGCGTAGCTCAGGCGCTCAGAAGCCTCTGCGGAGCGCTCAGGCGTTCAGAAGCCTCCGCAGAACGATCAGGCGCCCAGAAGATTTTGCTGAGCGTTCAGGCGCTCATATGCTTCTGCGAAGTGCTCAGGCGCTCAGAAGCCTCTGCAAAGCGCGCAGGCGATCATATGCCTCTGCAGAGCGCGCATGCGCTTCTGAAGGCTGGTTGTGAAGTGGTCGGTTTGGTTTCAAAGGGCCCCATCCGGGTTGTAAAGTGATCGCGTTGGTTGTAAAATCGGTTGTTTTGGTTGTGAAATGGTCGGTACCAAAAGAACAGCCAGGCAACTCTATTGTTTGCGGGTTTGAAAGACCTATCTCGGTTGTAACGTGTCGTTCGGGTTGTAAAGAGACCGAATCTCGGGGGGTGGGGGCGAAATTATACCTTACATTCGAGTCGCCACATGGCAGTGTAGAGCGACGAAAGAAATTATATTATACGCCACACGTCACGTGGCATCGCCAATGGGCTCATCAAAAAAACGTTTCGGAATTTGCCACATGTCAATGCATGGGAGCAGGAACATGCGATCCCACCCTGGCGCGCAAAATCCGCCGTGTGGCAGCGCGGGGGGTCTGAGGAACGGGGTGGCCACACATACAATTATGATTCGATCGCCGCGTAGCGGCCCAGGAGGACGAACACGCATTACCCCACTTCTTCGTCGCGTGGTAGCGCGAAGGGGCTGAGACAATACGGGTATATTCCATTCGTCGGAGGGGGGCAGAAAGAAACGATCCCGTTTTGTTCGCCACGTTGCAACCCAGAGGGGCTAAACAATTGAAATTTGCTTGAACCGTCACATGCGCATTGGGGAGGGAACAGACGATTTGAGTGCAGGGCGGAATGCGATTCCATTTTGCCTACCACGTGGGAGCGCAGAGCAACGAAACAAACACAGGCCCGTGCTGTTCGTCACGTGGCAACGCAAAGGGGGCGATACCGTACGATTCTACTCTCATTCGTCACGTGGCAATGCCGGGAGGCGGCGTATTCTAGACGCTTCGCGTAACCCCAGCAGCCCATCCAAAAACGATGCCCAGGCGAATTGCCTTGTTGATCAGGGATGTGGATGAGCACGCAGTGATGTCAAGGGTTCGAAACAGCCTCATGACACCCAGTAGAGGGCCCATTCAGGACCTTGCACTAGCGCGGCGACGGACAGAGGCTTCGGAAGGCCATCAGACATGAAAAGGCGAAAAGTCAGTGTAGAGACGATGCCCACACGAGTTGCCCTGATCAGATAAATGAGGGAGCATACAGAGAAACCTAAGGTTTGGGAAGCCGTCCTACTCCAACAAGGCGGAGGATGGAAGAAAAATTTGCCTGGCGAAGGACCCAACCAAATGCAGTTGTGAGTGCCGCAATTGTGAGCATCTTCTTCGGTGGCGCACCCTATGGGGCCACGAAGCGCTGTACTAGCTGGGTGAAACGCAGGGGGCAAGGGCTGTGCTGGGTGGTGGCGGACGCATGCGGGCGGTGCCACTGGGACCTCTGGTGGAGTTCCATATGGGGCCACGAAACGGTGTATTGGGTGGGCGAAACGCAGGGAGCAAGGGCTGTGCTGGGTGGTGGCGGACGCATGCGGGCGGTGCCACTGGGACTTTCGGTGCAGCTCCCTATGGGGCCACGAAACGGTGTACTGTGTGGGCGAAACGCAGGGAGCAAGGGTTGTGCTGGATGGTGGCGGACGCATGCGGGCGGTGCCACTGGGACCTCCGGTGGAGTTCCATATGGGGCCACGAAACGAGGTACTGGGTGGGCGAAACGCAGGGAGCAAGGGTTGTGCTGGATGGTGGCGGACGCATGCGGGCGGTGCCACCGGGACTTTCTGTGGAGCTCCACATGGGGCCACGAACGCTGTATTGTGTGGGCGAAACGCAGGGAACAAGGGCTGTGCTGGGTGGTGGCGGACGCATGCTGGCGGCTCCACTGGGACCTTCGGTGGGGCCCCCTATGGGGCCACGAAACGGTGTATTGGGTGGGCGGAACGCAGGGAGCAAGGGCTGTGCTGGGTGGTGGCGAAACGCTGTGCTGGGTGGGTGAAGCGCAGGGAGCAAGGGCTGTGCTGGGTGGTGGCGGACGCATGCGGGCGGTGCCACTGGGATCTTCAGTGGAGCCCCCTGATGGGGCCACGAAACGGTGTGCTGGGTGGGTGAAACGCAGGGAGGAGGGAGGAGGGGGAGGAGGAGGAGGAGAGGAGGAGGAGGAGGAGGGACGCGGGGACAGTCTCTTCAAAACGAGGACCCAACACCACAGGATGATTGGGAATAAAGGGAGGAGGTGGAGGAGGAGGAGCAGGAGGAGGAGGAGGGGGAGGAAGAGGAAATGGAAGTGAGGGAGGCGGAGGACACGGAAGGGGAAGGAGGGAGGAGAGGCGGAGGCCAACCAGAAGACCAGACGTTTTTTGGACGTGTTTCGGAATCTCTTGGGATGTTGATTGGGAATTTGTTTGGAGGTTTCTTGGGGCGTCTTGGTGGCCTCTTGGTGGTCTTGCGAGCCTCTTGGGGCGTCTTGTATGCCGCTGGGAGCCTCTTGGGGTGCTCGTGGAGGGCGCGTATAGGCTTCTTGGGGGCCTCTCTGGAGTCTCTTGGAGGCTTCTTGGGGGCCTCAGAAGCCCTCTCGGAGCCATCTTGGAAGAGCTCGAGCAAAGACGGGGGGGGTCCTTAATTAGCCTCCCCCCTCGGAAGCCCCCACGATCGCCTCTTGGGCCCCTCTTCGAGCGCTCGTGGGGCGCTCTTGGGCGTTCTTGGGGCCGTCTTGGGGCTCTCTTAGGCCTATCTTGGGGCCCTCTCGGACTCTCATGGAGCCATCTTGGGGCCTCGGAATGCAATCGAAAGCAAAAAAGGCGAGCAGGCAAACCTCATTGATTTCTTGTGCGTTTGTATGATTTGGGCCTCTCGGGGGCCTCCGTGGAAGGCTCCGTCTCTTGGAGCATCTTGGAAACCATTTTGAGCCAGTTTGGGCTATCTTGAGCCATCTTGGAGGTCATCTTGGGCTCTCTGGAACGCTCTTTGAGCCATCTTGGGCCAAAAGAGCCTTCTGACACCTCGCGAAACTACCCCTCCAGGTCCAGGGGAGGGGGAGGGGTAAACCCCTCATCCAACTGTCCCCGTCACGTGGCGTCGCACCGGGGGGGTAACCCAGGAGTGACAAACCCATACTACCTATACGACCACCCTTCGGGTGATAAGGAGGTTGTGGGGGCAGGAGAGGGGGTGGAACCAACATCTGACTCAATCGATCTCACTATCGATCTCACTCAACGGGACACCACGGGACACCACGGGACACGTGTCGATCTCACGATCGATCTCACTATCGATCTCTCTCGACGGGGCACCACGGGACACCGAGGGACACCTCTCGATCTCACTATCGGTCTCACTATCGATCTCACTATCGATCTCACTCAACGGGACACCATAAGACACCACAGGACACCTCGGGACACCACATCGATCTCACTAGTTATCGACCTCACTCAACGAGACACCACGGGACACCTGTCGATCTCTTTATCGACCTCATTTTTCGGGACACCTCGGGGCACCACATCGATCTCACTATCGATCTCACTATCGATCTCACTCAACAGGACACCACGGGACACCTGTCGATCTCATTATCGATCTCATGTTTTGGGACACCTCGGGGCACCACATCGATCTCAGTATCGATCTCACTATCGATCTCACTATCGATTTCACTCAACGGGACACCACGGGACACCGCAGGACACCGCGAGCCACCGCCAGACGGGCTGGTTGGGGAGAATCATTTGTCTTGACTTCGCCCTAGCAACGGCGGGCACCACGGGACACCACGGGACACCGCGGGACACCGCTGAAGCCACCGCCGGACGGACGGACGGAGGAGAAACATTTGTCTTGATTTCGCCCTAGCAACGGCGGGTTCATTTCTCTCGCGCGCCCACTCAGCTTCGCCTCGCCCGCACGCACGACACGAACGAAACGAAATGATTTCCCGGTTGGGGGTCTCCGTTCCACTGCGATCTCACCCCCCAACTTCCGATCCCACATGGTTTTCCACATGGGATCGCAGGCGTGGGCGTATGACAACTGGGGCTAGCGATTGGCGGGCATGCTCCAGAAGACGGAATGGCCGCGCCCACCGGTTGTCGTCTTGCGTCCAGGGCGTGGGCTGAGAGTCGGCGTCCACGAGCACATCCTGGCGCAGGTCTCACACGGATCGGAACG
>CAUYUJ010000001.1:2473072-2475349 GCA_963575745.1 Prorocentrum cordatum | reverse complement strand
GGCAGAAGCGGCGCGCCCTTTGGATTGGCGATTTCAATGCCATTCTGAAATGCGGCGCTCGTGGGGATCTCCTTTCTGGTCTCGCATCAGAAAACGGCACGCGCGCAGCACACGGCGTCGAGTTGGATCGGGGGCTGCAGTGGGCACTCAAAGTCACCTTGGGGCATATGCGCGAGATTGATTACATATTTTGTTCCTCTTCGCTAATTTTGTCTGGTTCGGCAGCCGCGAACGTACTCGATCGTGGATCTGATCGTCGCGCCGTTTGCGCGTCTTTCCTCGCGCCTCCTGCAGGCGCCAGCAAGAGGAAAAAGAAATCGTCGATGAAATGGGCGGGCTCTCCGACCTGCGAGAAGGAATCGGAAGTTCTCTCGGGCGACGTCGGGGACTTATCTTGGCGCGAACTACAAGGCGCCGCGAGAGCAGCCGCGCGCGACTCTGGCGCGACTGGGGCCCAGCTGCAAGACCGACAGCGGGGCGCAGCAGAGCTCGAAGTCTTGAGGAAACGATGGAGACATCGCACAGATCGCGAGGGGCGCGCGCTTCTGCGCCACAGGAAATGGCCAAGAAGACGAGGAAAGCATTGCGTCGTTGGCAGACGCGGCGGCTGGAAGAGCAGCTCACAGAATTTCGCGACCTCCACCGGCTTCACACAATGGCTGCTGAACCCGTCGAAGCCGATAGATTTCGCAAGGATGCTCGGGGAGTTGCGCGCTTCAGACCAGGCGCCAGCAAGCAGACAAGAGGGTGGCGCGATGCAGTTGAGAGACATTCATCTTTGTACGATGGACGAGTTAGTCGACGCATTGCAAGCTCTCTCAAAGGGCAAGCGCGCTGACAAGCACGGGGTATTTCTGGAGATGCCGGCGCAAGGTGGCCGGCAGCCATCTTCGACGTCGTTGATGAAGTTTTCGCCGAGACGATTCACGAGCGACTTTTTCCACATCTGGACCCGCAAATCTCAGATGAGCTGATGGGTCCCCGGACAGCCCGCGGAGTCGACGAGGCTCTGACGACCCTCGAGCGCATGGTCGGGGCACCCCTGGAGTGGATTATTCTTTTGTGGGCGTTAAGCGTGGACCTTCGCAAAGCCTTCGACTCACTCGAGCACGACGCCCTTCTGAACTCGTTGACAGGGCTTGGGTTGCCAGACAAGTACTTGGTCCAGTCGTAATGAATATATTCTGATCAGGTGGGCATTGTCGACTGCCTTCGTTTTCGATCTGCCGTGGAGTTAGAATAGGGGACATATTAAGCCCGCTTCTGTTCAACGCAGCCACCGGAGTCGCCGTGCGCCGGTGGATGGCGCGCTTGAGTGCCGAGCGTGGTGTCCAGCTTTCTGGCGACGCCCCTGACAGGCCGACGAACGCCCGCTTCGCGGATGGCCCCATACTCTCTGCGAAGTTTTTGCGCGGACGGGCGACGGATGCCGCGGCATCAGACGCCCGCGCACTCCCATCGACAAGGATGCTTCTGACGACGGATGCCGCGGCATCCTCTGGGTCAACGCCCGCTGGTAGACATCCCGGGCACGTTCGTGGAAGTCATCAAGGCAGGTTCCCCCCGCAAGTACCTTGGAAAGTCTTCGCCGGGAGATCTGGCACCGCGGTGGCAGAGAAATATTGATCATCGTCTGTCGCGCGCAGGGGTTCGTTTCCATGAGCTGCGCCATGCCTTGCTCGACCGCGAGATCCCGGCCACATTGCGCCTGAGATTGTTCGACGACGTCGTCAGCCCGACAGTCTCATGCAGTCTTTCAACAACCCCGCTCACAGTAGCGCGGTTGGAGAAATTCGATGGAGCACAACGGAAGGTGATGCATCGCGGGCTAGGTTTGGACGCGATAAGGGGAATGGCATAATTCAGGGCATCGCATGACAGAAAGATAGAAATCTGCGTGGGACGGCACTCGCGCGGCGGTCTGGAGCCAGGCGCGAGGCAATGATCGAGACGGTCGCAAAGCAGCCGGCAGGCATCGTCTGTCGCGTGTATCATTGGTCGATTCGGCCAACAGTGCCTGGTCAAGAGGCCTCCAGGAGGCTGGGCCGCCAGACGTGCCGGTGGGCGGACGGCATCTGAGCGACGGCATTCGCGCGCGCGCGTGTGTGTGGGTGCATTGTGGTGTCGTGTCCGGTTGTGTTGTGTTGTGTGTTGTATTATGTTGTTATTCGTGTTGTGCTGTTATGTGTTGTGATGTGGTGCGTGTGTTGTGGGTGTGCTTGTGTGTTGCAGGAAATCTGTGCATGCTATTTTCCTCCCGTGTCCTGTGCAGGACCC
>CAUYUJ010000001.1:2353072-2470572 GCA_963575745.1 Prorocentrum cordatum | reverse complement strand
ACTACTACTACTACTACTACTACTACTACTACTACTACTACTACTACTACGACTACTATTACTACTACTACTACTACTACTACTACTACTACTACTACCACTACTACTACCACGACTACCATTACCACTATTTCTACGACTTCTATTATTCCCAACCATCCTGTGGTGTTGGGTCCTCGTTTTGAAGAGACGGTGCCCCGCGTTCCTCTCTTCCTTCCTCCTCCCCCTCCTCCCTCCTCCCCCTCCTCTTCTCTCTTCCGTCAGAATGATCATCTGCAGCATCATCCTCATCCACATCCTCATCCTCATCATCGTCTTCATCACCGTCCCCACCGCCCATGTCGTCACACCCCTCACACGTTTCGTGGCCCCATAGGGAGCTCCACCGAAGGTCCCACTGGGGGCGTTCGCATGCGTCTCCCCCGCCCAGGACAGCGTTTCGTGGCCCCATAGGGAGCTCCACTGAAGGTCCCAACAGGGGTGTTCGCATGCGTCTCCCCCACGCAGGACAGCGTTTCGTGGCCCCATACATAGGGAGCTCCACCGAAGGTCCCAGTAGGGGTGTTCGCATGCGTCTCCCCCACCCAGGACAGCGATTCGTGGCCCCATAGGGAGCTCCACCGAAGGCCAAAATGGGGGTGTTCGCATGCCCACACCCCCAGGACAGCGTTTCGGGCCCCATAGGGAGCTCACCGAAGGCCCAAAGCTGGGGGTCGTTCGCATGCGTCTCCCCCACCAGGAACTGTTTCGTGGCCCCATAGGGAGCTCCACTGAAGGTCCCAATAGGGGTGTTCGCATGCGTCTCCCCCACGCAGGACAGCGTTTCGTGGCCCCATAGGGAGCTCCACCGAAGGTCCCAGTAGGGGTGTTCGCTTGCGTCTCCCCCACCCAGGACAGCGTTTCGTGGCCCCATCGGGAGCTCCACCGAAGGTCCCAATAAGGGTGTTCGCATGCGTCTCCCCCACCCAGGACAGCGTTTCGTGGCCCCATAGGGAGCTCCACCGAAGGCCCAAGTGGAGGTGTTCGCATGCGTCTCCCCCACCCAGGACAGCGTTTCGGGGCCCCATAGGGAGCTCCACCTAAGGTCCCAGTAGGGGTGTTCGCATGCGTCTCCCCCACCCAGGACAACGCTTCGTGGCCCCATGGGGAGCTCCACCGAAGGTCCCACTGGGGGTGTCATTTCGGCACACCCCTCACACGCTTCGTGGCTCCATAGGGAGCTCCACCGAAGGCCCCAGTGCCCGCGGCCGCATGCGTCACCCACACCAATTTCGGCACACCCCTCACACGTTTCGTGGCTCCATAGGGAGCTCCACCGAAGGCCCCAGTGGCCGCGGCCGCATGCGTCACCCACACCCATTTCGGCACACCCCTCACACGTTTCGTGGCTCCATAGGGAGCTCCACCGAAGGCCCCAGTGCCCGCGGCCGCATGCATCCCCCACACCCATTTCGGCACACCCCTCACACGTTTCGTGGCTCCATAGGGAGCTCCACCGAAGGCCCCAGTGCCCGCGGCCGCATGCGTCCCCCACACCCATTTCGGCACACCCCTCACACGTTTCGTGGCTCCATAGGGAGCTCCACCGAAGGCCTCAGTGCCGCCGCCCGCATGCGTCACCCCCACCCATTTCGGCACACACCCCGCATTTCTCGCACGGCAGGGTCATCACCACGGTGGCGTGCCAGGGGCGCACCATGCGCGAAGGCGACGGGGCGGGGGAACGGCGCTCCGGGGGCGGCCAGACCTCCGGGGCGCGAGCAGTCCGCGGCCAGACCATCTCTCGGTCCTGTGGACTCTCGCCCTGGGCCGTCGGCTGCCCGGCGCGCTGCTCCCTCGGTCGACGTCGCCCAGGCGTGATCCTGGATTGCGGCCGCCACGAGGTAGGGAACGGCAAGAAGGAGGACGACGACTGGTGGCTGGAGCTCTACGTGCTGCTCTCGCGCGCCACGCGCCACGAGGACCTCCTGCTCATGCGGGCGCCGCGCATCGAGTTCTTCCTGGCAGGGCCGCCGCAGGGCTTGCGGAAGCAGCTGGAGCAGTTTGCGGCGCGCACGAAGCGGTGCAGGAGGGAAGCGACGGCCCTCGCCAGGGAGCTCGGCTTCACCGAGTTCATCCGCGAGGCCTGACCTGAGGAGCGTCTCCCCCGAGCCGCGCCTTCTCTCGACTGCCCGACTAATTGTTTGGCCTCGCGCCGCGGACAACCCGCGCGCGTCGCTGGGACCCTCTCGGGGCGACCAGCGCGCGTCGCGGGAACTCCGTGCTGCGGGGGGCCCGGCGCCTCGTTCGCCCGTCGTCGCTCTGCCCAGCGGTCAGAGACTGGCCCGCTATCAGCCAGCCAGTTAGCTAGTCAGCTCTCTCTGCTTCGCGCAGCGGACGACCCGCGCGCGTCGCTGGGACCCCGCCCGGGGCGACCAGCGCGCGTCGCGGGGACTCCGCGCTGCGCTGCGCCCGCAGCCTTGGATTTTGGAGTGCGCGGGCAAAGAGGAAGGAAAAGAAGAGCCGAAAGCGGGCGCGATCCTCGCAAGAGGCGTGCCGACATGGGCGTCGCGACGTGCGGACGCTGCCGTCGGGGTTCCCGCGGAAGCTGCCTGCGGCGGCCACGCCGAGTGTCACGTGTGTTCGGACAGGCATGCTTGACACTTACACTAGGCGGTTCCATGATCGCATTCATGCAAATATATACACTCGCGCGCAGACCCATTCATACTCATATTCCCTCGCGCTCTGACTCACCCGCGTTTTTTCTCTCGTAATCAGATCAATCGTAATCCTTTGCGTTGTGTACCCCGCCACATTTCGGCACACCCCTCATGCGGTTCGTGGCCCCATAGGGAGCGCCACCGAAGAAGATACTCCCAATTGCGATACTCACAACTGCATATGGTTGGGTCCTTCGCCAGGATATTTTTTTCCATACGACGACTACTACTACTACTACTACTACCTACTACGACGACGACGACGACGACGACTACTATTGCTACTGCTACTACTACTACTACTACTACTACTACTACTACTACTACTACTACTACTACTACGACTACTACTACTACTACTACTACTACTACTACTACTACTACTACTACTACTACTACTACTACTACTACTACTACTTAAAGTACTACGACTACTACTGCTGCTACTGCGATTTTTACCACCTAAGGCCACTACCACTACCACGTTCATTACTACTGCTGCTCTTATTTCTATTACTAACTACGACCACGATTTTGACTACTACGGCTACGACTACTAGCAGTAGTTCTATTACGACTGCTATGACCACGACCACCACCAGTACTAGCACTACTACTTCTACTACTACTACTGCTACCATCATTTTTTATTACTAGCACTACTACTACTACCTCTACTACTACTACTACTACTACTACTACTACTACTACTACTACTACTACTTCTACTACTACTACGATTACTATTACTATTACTACTACTACTACTACTACTACTACTACTATAAAAAAAAAAAATTTTTAATAAAAAAAATTAACAAATTTTTAAACAATAAAAATATTTTGAATAAATTTAATTACTACTACTTGTACTACTACACTACTATTCTTAATACCACTACTACTACTACTACTCATACGTGCTACGTACTACTACTACTACTATACTACTACTATTACTTACTTCTACTATATTACTACTACTACTACTACTACGACGGCTATTACTACTACTACGACTACTACTACTACTACGACTACTACTACTACTACGACTACTACGACTACTACGACTACTACTACTACTACTACTACTACTACTGCTAATAGTGCTAACTCTACTAAAACTACGACCGTTACTACTGCGACTACAACTACTACGACTACTACTGCTACTACGACTACTACTACAACTACTACTACTACTACTACTACTACTAAGACTACTACTCCTACTACTACTAGTCCTACTACGACCGCTATTACCACGATTACCATGACTACGACTACGACTACGACTAGTACTACTATCATTACTACTACTACGACTTTTACTACTACTATTACTACTACGGCTACTACTACTACTACTACTACTACTACGATTACTACTACCACTACTACTCCTACTGCGACTCTTACTTTTACTACGGCGACTACGACTACGATTACGACTACTACTACTACTACTACTACTACTATTGCTACTACTATTACTACTACTACTACTACTACTACTACAACTACTACTACTACCACTACTACTACTACTACTACTACTACTACTACTACTACTACTACTACGACTACGACTACGACTACTACTACATTACTTCGACTACTACCACTATTACTACTACTACTACTACTACTTCTACTACTATTACTATTACTACTACTACTACTACTACTACTACGAATACTACTACTACTACTACTACTACTACTACTACGACTACTACTACGACTACTACTACATCTACGATTACTACTACTACTAATACTACTACTACTACTACTACTACTACTACTACCACTACTATTACCACTACTACTACGACGACGACGACGACTACTACTACTACTACTGCTACTATTCATCATAACACGATTAGGAAGAGCAGGAGGAAGAGAAGGGGGAGGAGAAGGGCGAGGAGGAAGAAGAGGGGGAAGGGGAGGATCATGAGGAACAGGAGGGGGTATTTTCTATTCACCGGCGAGAGAAACAAGAGTGTTAAATCAAAAGGCTCACGGGTGACTTGGATGATGTGTTCACCCAGCTTGCGTGGAAACCCGTGAGGGGGAACTTTTGGTAGGAAGAGGAGGAGGAGGAGGAGGAGGAGCAGAAGGAGGAGGAGGAGGAGAAGGAGGATGTGGAGGAAGAGGACGTAGAGGAAAGGGAGGAGAAAAGGGACGAGAAGGAAGAGGAGGAGAAGAGGACGAGAAGGCCCCTTGGGGCCTTCTTGGGGCCTCCTGAGGGCCTCTTGGTCACGCTCCTAAAGAAGAGCTTGCATTTAGGTTTTCTTACTTAAGTTCTGAGGAGCTGGTCCGGCGTGGCGGTCTGGCGGCCATGTTGTCACCGTCATTGCCCCGTCACCGCCTCGTTGCCACCAGTCGTTCGGGCCGGTGTGGCGGTCTGGCGGCTATGCAATCGCCGTCGCCGCAACGTCGCGGCCTCGTCGCCGCCCGTCGTCTGGGCTGGTTTGGCGGTCTGGCGGCTATGTTGTCGCCGTCGCCACCCCGTCGCTGGCTCGTCGCCGCCCGTCGCCGCCGTTGGATTCTCCTTCCTTATAGAGTATGAGGATCGATTTCCCCCCCTCGAGGGTCAACAGTATATTTTTCTTATAGCAATTTATGCACGATTCTGCCCTATCGTCCGTTCTACGTGTGAACTCATACCTTCCCAGCCAGGCCGGAGTTCGCCCCCCCCCCCCCCCCCAGCATCATTTGCAATAGATACCATGCGCGCGCATACGCTTATCAGACATAACCAGTTTTCAATCATCCCTTGCGTGACGAAATGCACACGGGCGCGTCGTCGCGCGCGCATGCCGAAATCTTTCAAGAACCCCGGGTTTCGAAATGGTTTCAACATCGAGTGCTCTGAAAATTTTGAAACACACACTTTTTCGCAACAATGTTTTTCGACAACAAACTTGCGCCCGCGCTCTCTTGCGAATTATTATGGAAAGCTTCTTTTCTTCACCATGATCATACTATGGTATCAAACGGGCCTTTGGCGTGCGCATGTCAAAATCGTTCGATCGCCTTTGTGCGCGCGTTGCCACAAAAATCCGGTATACAAAAACAGGACGGAGTGCATGCGCGCGCGTCGTCGCGCGGGCATGCGGGAATCTTTCAAAAACCCTAGGCCCCCCAAGGATGTCAAAAGCGAGTGTCCCGAACACATATCAAGCCACATGATTTTGCAACATCAGTTTTCAAAGCAAAACATGCGCTCGCGTTCTCGCGGATTCTTCAGAAAACCATATGGTTTTCAACATGCTCATCGAGTTCTGCCAAACAGGCCTCCCGCGCCGCATGTCGAACTCATTCGAACGCGTGTGCCGGGGGGCACAATCTGTGTCAAATAATGCCACGCGGGCCACTCGCGCGCGTCGACCGCACGCGCGCATGTCGAATTCCTTCCAAGACCTTCATCGCCGACGCGAGGGCATCGTCATCTCTACCGGCGGCCGTGATCCACGTCGGCGCCGACATTGGCCTTGCCGTCGTCATCGCCACTGTCGCCATCATCATCGCTGCTCTCATCATCGTGTCTACCGTTGTCGGCGTCGCCATGATACCCCGCCCGCCCACGTCACCGGCTCGCACTGAAGTGCCCGCTGGGAGTGCCCAGCGGTCAGCGCCACCGCGGCCAGGTCGGTCGCGCCGCACTCGATGGTCGCCGTGCGCGCGAGCATGCGCGAGCTAGCGCGGCCGCAGAGATGCACCAGCCAACGCCATGCACTCATCGCAATCGCCGCCGCGTGGGTATTGCAAACCGAGTTGTGGGTGGGTGGCTGGGATGTTTGTGCGAGAATTGGAGCTCGCAGCTTCAAGTTCGGCAGGGTGACTTGCACACGTAGGTTGTACCGCACGTATTCCACTTCACATAATTGCTCCACGTGTTGGCATCACACAGATTGCTCCGCATGTTTTGCACCACGTAGAATGTACAACAAACTTCGAACATCGTCGGCTGCACAGTATTTACTGCACAACCCAAGTGGCTCCACGTAGATTGAACCCCGCACATATTGCACCACATACATTCCATCACATAAATTGTCCCACCTTGATGGTACCACGCATGTTGCTTGAAACACATTGTTTGGGGTCCACGCTGGCCAACATTATATTATTTGTGGCTCGGAGTCTTGTTATCTTTATGTCTGTTGCTTTCCCTCTTCGGGAGTCCACCGCGAGCTCCCAGGAAATGGCACGGCGAGCGAATCTGAGCCGAGACTTCCCCGAGATCGAACAGGGAGGGGCTGGAAGAGAAACCGTTCTGGACCACCTGCGCCCAGAGGGCGGGCGATTCGGCCAAACGGGCCTTCCGCGCCGCACAGCGACATCATTCGGACGCCCCTGCGCGCGCGCTGGAAGGCACGGCGAGCGAATCGGACTCGAGACGCAGCAGGGCACTGCTCGGATCGTCCAGCGCTGCCGAGAGGTGCACCTCCCACAAGGTTTGAAGCATTTCGGGCCGTTTCGGGAGGGCATCTCTCGGCGGCGAGCGACGGGGGGGCGAATGAGAAGGAGAAGGCCTGTTCAGAAGGCGTCGGGACTTTTCAGGAGCCCTCGCGCCCTCTGAGAAGTTTTCTGCGCTTTCAGGGGGGTCTTAGAACACGTTTCAGAAGGCCGGGGAATTTCCGAGCTTTCTGAGAAGGCCCGCCCCTTCTCACTTCCGCCCGTCGCTCGCCGCCGAATCTCGGAGGCCTGTAGCCGTCACGGTTGGATGTTCTTTGAAGTTTTGGTAAACACTAGTCCCAGGACAGATCCCGGGGGATATGCGTTCGCTGGACGTGAGAAAGACCTCAGGAGGTGAAGGAGTACACTGATTTGGGGGTTGGCAAACGATGAAAAATGAGTCTTGGGTCGGATATCAGGGCGAAGGACCGTGAACTCCTGAAACATCCCTTAGAGCGGGGCCTTCGTCTGGCTGAGGTGTCCCCTGAAATTGTGTCCGCCTTCTTTAGGGGACGTCATTTGGCGCCTGACAGCATGCAGCCAGGTGTTCCTCCATCTCGCGGATCACTTGCTGCCGCTGTTGGGTGCCAACGTTTTAATCAAACTTGGCCCCGTGCTGGTCCACGCCCACACTCCAGCCGTGTCTGGTCATGTTGTGGAGAAGGCCGCCGCGGCATACGTTGGCGACCCCGTTCAAGGCCTCGTAGGCCCGCGGCGCCGCGTGAGCTTTGGCCTCACCGTTCAAGCTGTCGGTGGCTGTCCCGTCGGCGTCGTCGTGCTGTTCTGTGGGCTTGCACTAACTCGATGGCTCCCGTCGTCGATGGTATTTCTGGCGCCCCATCCATGAACAGGGCATCATCGCCTACCTGCACTGCCTGCTGCTAGCTCACGTCCTGGACTGGCCTTCTCCAGGTGGCTCTCCGATTTTGCGCAATTATCGAGCTTCGCAACGCCAACATCGTCCTGCTAATTGTCCTCTCTGGTCGTTCGTCTCGTTGCCTGACATGCTTATTGAGTCCTCCAACCTCTCGGCGTGGCTAGCTGGCTACCACGGTGAACACACTCACCCACTTCCCAGTGTTCGTGGACTACGGTTTCTTCAGGCGGGCGGTGCGGGATATTCGACAGGGTGCTCAAAGGCGCCCGGGCATCCCTTGCCAACAAAAACTTTGACACCACGCTCTTCTTCCGCCCAGTGTACTTCGCGTCCACCGTGTCGACGGGTTCAAAGTCACTTGTGAAATTGCAATGGTTCCTGCCGCTCCTTCTTCCATGAGAACAGGTTTCCAATGGCTTCTTTCCCCAGCTCCAGGGAGTGCACCTCCAACACCGCTCCGCCCACGTCGAGAATAGCGACGTGCGTCACCATCGCGCCCTCACTGGCCCCGAGCGGCAGCAATGGAATTCGAGATAAGATTACCTCGAGGACGGTGCTTGACGGAGGCAAGGCCGAGGGCCAAAATGGCTACAGCACAGCTCGCAAGGAAGAGGAGAGGTAGGAGGAGGAGATGGAAGGGGGACGAGGAGAAGGACCAGCAGCAGCACCAGGACTGGCAGGGCAGAGAAGGGGCACTGCCTTCGTGACCTCCCAAGCAATGGCACCATGCCCTGCCGACCTACGGGCGAAGGACCACTACCGTGTTCTCGGCGTGGATAAGGGCACGACCGACGCAGAGCTGGCCAGGGCCTACAAGAGGCTCGCGCTGAAATATCCAGCAGCCTGCGGCAAGCGCCGCCACCGTGCCGGCGCTGCATCGAGGAGGCTCCATGATCGCTCGACACCTGGCCCGTGGTATGTCCCAGAAGGGAGGGGTGTGGAGGAGCAAGAGGAGCAAGAGCGAGGCTAGCAGGAATAGGCATTGTGCGTGCACGCTTTGTGGTCCAACAGACCGTTTATATGATTGGGCCGACGTGCAGACTACATCAAACGCACCGCATCTGGCAAGTTGAAGTCCACGCACTGGCGCAGGTGAAAAACGAAGACGTGCAGATCCCCGAGTGTCTGCCTTGAGGGGGTTGCAGTCTTGCGCCGCCTCGGTGCCGTCGCGGGTTCTCTGCTTGGGGCCATTCGGGGCCGTTTTGGCCCCCCCGAAGTTTTCTGAATCAAGGGAGGGAAAACCACCCAGACCCGATTATTGGCGTTTACTTACCGGCCCTGAGCGTTTACTGAAAAAACCTTGCCCTGTTTGACTGGTTCTTCCTTCGGGTGCGTTTACTAAGCGGCTTCGCGTGTCTGGGTGATTACTATGAGAAATGGATTTCTGTTTTCTACTGAAGTAGCTTAAGACCGAAGAGCTTGGCAGGCAGCAAATATTGAAACGTTGCTTCTTGAAGGTTAAAGTCTTGGGTTTACGCCGCAACGGCGACCCCTTGGGGAACTGGCGGTTGTGGCGTGTTGCTCCTGAGGGCATCTTGGGCGCCTTGTCGGGGCCTCTTGGTGCCTTTTTGGACGCTTTAGGGGGGCCGATGGGGGGCCTCTTGGAGCTTCGTGGAGGCTTCTTAGGAGCCTTGGGTTGCCGAGGGCTCGAAATGCGGGCTCGGTGCGGGCTCGAGTTCCTCTTCGGGGTCTTTCTTGCGGTGTTCTAGGGGCTCTTTTGGGCCATGTTGGAGGCCTCTGAGGCCGTCTTTGGGGCCGTGTGGGGGCCCTCTTTGCCTGTTTAGGGGCCCTCTTGGAGGCCTCTGGGTCCGTCTGGGGGAATCTTGGGAGCCTTTGGGCAGTCGTTTAGCGCAGGGAAGCCGAAAAGGCGAGAACGCTATAAGACCTGTAAAAATCGTATTGCAAATCAATGAATCTTGCTTCTTGGCGCCTTGTTGGGAGGGCTCTTGGAGGCGTCTTGGGCCGTCTGGAGGCCATCCTGGCCGTCCTGGAGGATCCTTCGGCGAATGGGGGCCCTCTTGGACCGTCTTGGGGGCCTCTTGGGGCCCTCTGGGCTCGTTGTGGGGCCCTCTATCCTCCCATGATGCGTTCGGGTCGGGCCGGGGGGATCCGGGCGGACCCCCCTCCCTCCAAATCGACTGGACCAGGGTCCGGGGGGAGGGGTCGGGGGAGGGGTAAGCATCTCACACGCTGATGGCACCCCAAGGGGTCAGGGGATTTTGCGTCGGGGCCCTCTTGGACAATCTACCGCGTGCTCGCCAAAGATTCCTCCGGGGCACACGGCAATCGCGGCACAGCCCGCACCAGCAGTAGTGTTTTCTGCGGCTGACATTTCCAGGGTTCGCCGCACACCCATAGGGGAACGGGCGAGACGAGAACCCTCGTGTACTAACGGCGGGCATATGTTGGCTTTCAGGACATCCCGCCACCGTGCCTGGGCTGCGAGTGTGAGGCCACGCCCATGGCAGACGGGGCCTCGTGGGAGGCGTCTCAGGGGCGTTTGGGAAGCAATTCTTGAACCACCTCTTGGGGGCCTCCTGGGGGTCTCTTGGGAGCCTCTTGGGGGCCTCTCGGAGCTCCCTTGGAGCCTGTTGGGGGCTTCTTGGGGCAACCGGGCGGCGGTTTTGGGTCGAAGACTCGAAATGTCCGTCTGGATTCCCCCCCTGGACTCCATGTTGGGGCTGTCCTGGAGCCCCCTAGGGCCGTCTTGGGGGCTTTTTGAGCGGTGTTGGGGCCCTCTTTGGTCGTCTGACAGCCCTCTTGGCCTCTTGGGCCGTCGTTGGGCGATCCAGGAGGCGTCTTGGTCTGTCTTGGGCGTTGTGAACACAAGAAGCGATTGTGCTAAAAATGCATGTTTTCCCATGGGAATGTGACGATGTTGGATATTTGGCACCGTTCTGGGACGCCTCTTGAGAGCTTCTTGGGGAGTCAGATGGGCCTCTTTGGCCGTCTGGAGGCCAGCGTGGGCGTTTTAGATCGATCTTTCGGCGGCTCGTGGCCCTCTTAGACCTTCCAGAGGGCCTCTTTGTGCCCTCTTGGTCTGTTTTGGGGCCCTCTGTCCCCCCGTGACGCGTTCCACCCCTCCCCTGGGGACCCCCCTCCAAATAGACCAGACTGTGCTCCTGGGGGAGTGGTTTTGGGAGGGGGAAGCATTTCACATGGCGATGAACCCCTAGGGGTCGGCGGATCGTTTGGGCCTCCGCGCGCATCTCGGCGGCTTCTGGCGGCTAGCTTGGGGGGCATTGGGGATCTCTTGGGCGCTCTTCAGGCCTCGAGTGGTCCTTCAGGGGAGAATGGTTACACCAATTTGTTTGTCAGGGCTTATTTTCTTACAGGGCTGAACATATTTATTCTGGCTTGCCCGTCGTGTGAGACATCCTCAGAAAATGTTGGCTGCCTGGTTGTTCGGTTGGCGGGTTGGTTGGCTGCTTGCCCGATTGGTTGGTTGATAGGTTGGATAGTTGGCCGGTTGTCTGGTTGGCCCGTTGGGTTGTTGGTTTGTTGGTTGTGTTGTTGGTCGGTTGATCGGTTGGTTGGTTGGTTGGTTGATCCGCCGGCGGATTGGTTGGTCGGTTGGTTAGTTGGTCGGTTGGTTTGTCGGTGTGTTGATTTGTTGGTTGGTTGGGCGGTCGGTTGGTTGCTTTGTCGGTCAATGTGGCCCGTTTGCGATTTTTCCGATGCAGCGCAACGGAGAAAAACGAGTGCAAATCTATGCTACACGTCACGTGGCAACGCAGGAGCGGAAAGCATACTGTTTCATATTTGTTTGTCCGTCACGCGGCAAAGCCAGCGGGCAGCACACATTCTACTCCACCGTGCCCGCCGCGCGGCAACGCAGAGGGGCTAAGCAAATACCGGTACAAGTTTTTCGTCACGCGGCAACGCCAGGGGGCGAAATACATATTCCATTCTAGTCGCCGCGTGGCAGCGTGGAGTGGCAAAGCAAATGCAAATCTACGCTACACGTCACGTGACAACGCAAATGGATTGAGAACATATTGGTCGATTTGGTTTGTCACGCGGCAATGCAGGGGGGGGGGCCTGACAAAATAGGATTGTACATTGCTCGCAACATGGCAACGTTTGTCTGTGGTTTATTTGTCACATGGTTACGCAGGGGGGGGCGAACAAACATTCCACGCCAGTCTCCACATGGCAGCGTAGAGGACAAGCAGACGCCATACATCACGTGACAAAGCAAAGGGGCTGAGAGCATACTATCATACTTGGTTTCTCACGTGGCAATGCAGGGGGATGCGGACAACATACAATTCGAGTTTACTTGCCACGTGACAACTCAGGAGTTTTGTGACAACTCAGGGCGGGGGTGAACAAAACATTGTTCGCTTTTTACTCATCACGTGGCAACGCGGCGGGGGTGGGGCGGGGGGGTCACATTGCAACCAGAGCGGCCAGAAGGGCACTTTACAACCACGAAGACCACTTTACAACCAGGCGAGTAAACGCTAAGCGACACATGTTCTTCATTGTCCGAAATCTCCGTGGGTCCACGTAAGGGAGACACTTCGCTCTCTGAAGCGTGTTGGTTGTAAAGTGACCCGCCTGAAGCGAGAATATGTGAAGTGGCTTCCGAATGGGATCCAGCAGGAATCCGATTGGAATCCTGGTGCGGTTGGCACCAGATTAATCCCACTGGTATCCAACAAGATTCCTCGATATGGGGCCTGCGGGCGTCCTGTTGGGATCCGATAGGGATGCGTTCTATTGAAACACGTTCGGGCCCTTTCTAATGGAAACCGATTGGAAACCCCATTGGGTTACAATCGAGAAGCTTTCCTGTGGAATACTGCCGGAAACGCACTGGGAGGCAATAAATGGAAACACGGTGGGTATTCTTCTGGGTACATTCGAAAATGGTAGGGATCATCTTTCTTGGAATCCCATCAGAACCACATGTGCGAATACGAAGGAGATCGCATTGTAATCCAATCGGAATCTTTCTTTGTCGATCCATACGGGCAGACTACTGGCATCCCACCGGGAACCAACTGAAACTCAAGAAAAATGTGTCCCTTCTGAGTCAGATTGTGCCACGATTGGCGTCCTATTGCTATCCTTGTGGTATTCACACGGAGCTATTTGAACCAAATTGAGATCCAATAAAGATCCTCACGCTACAATTTGGTGGCAGGACTAGGCGTTTTTAGTTTCTTTACACCCATGCCGTAAATCTACATCGTTTTTTTCGAACCGCACAACATCTGCCTGAAAAGCCTGCTTCGTTTGGAAATAGAGAACTACAAGCGTTTGCCGCGAAAGGCGCAGAGGCACACGCGCGCTTTCAGAGAGCGGAAATGTGGCCAAGAAGCTTTTGGTAAAATCATAACCAACACGTGTGGTGTTCATATATGTTGCATTGTATACATATGTTGTCATCTTACCTCATCCTCTGGCAACGACGCAACCGTATGTGTCCGCGTGTGCGGAAGCATGCGCACCCAGGATAGCGGGAATGTGGCCAAGAAATCATGGGTACATTTCTAGCCAACCTTTGTGGATGTCCCATGGTTGATTTCTTGCATCAGAAACCATGTTTGTCATCCCGCCTCATCGTCTGACATTGGAAAATCATCATGTTTTCAGAATTGTGGAATGCGCGGAAATGTTGTCAAGAAATCGATGGTAAAGTTCTAACCGATACACATGGATTTCAATGTGTTGGTTTTGTCTCACAGACAACTTTAGTTCTCGCGCCTCATCTTTCGGCAATCGCAGAACCATATGGTTTCGCATTCGCGGTCGCACGTGCACCCAAGAGGGCGGATTTGCGGAAACGAAATCGATTGTAACATTCTAGCCAATCCATGTGGCTTTCAAATTGCGGTGTTTTTGAATCATCGACCATATTCGTCCTCGCGCCTCGTCGTCTGACAATCACGAAAACCGCATGAGTTCGCAATTGAGAGCACGCGTGCCGAGGAAAGCGGGCATGTTGTCAGCAAGCTGATTGTAACATTCGAGCCACTACGTGTTGATGCCCATATGTTGTTGTTGGCCTCACAGACAAGTTTTGCTCTCGCGTTCCCCCGTCTGGCAATAGCAACACCGTATGGTTGCGAATCCGTGGTAGCATGCGTACCCAGGAGGGCACACATGTCGCCAAGACATCGTTTGAAACATGATACCCAACGCGTGTGGATGTCACATTGTTCTTGTTGCATCATACGCCATGCTTGCCCTCGCTCCCCATTGCCTGGCAATCGCAAAACCGCATGGTTGCTCAATTGCGGAAGCATGCGTACCCAGGGGGGCGGAAAGTGCGCACGAAATCGTTGGTGGAATTCTAGCCAACGCATGCAGATTCCCATGTGTTGTTTGTTTTTTTTCCGCCGCAAACAGTTTTCGCTCTCGCTTTGCAGAGGCTTCAGCTCTAAGGCGCTCGGGGGCCTCTGCCAGGCGCCTAGGCGCTCAGAAACCTTTGCAAAGTGGCCAGGCGCTCAGAAACCTTTGCCGAGCGCTCAGCCGTTCAGATGCCTCTGCAGAGCGCTCAGTCGCTCAGAAGCCTGTGCAAAGCTCTCAGGCGTTCAGAAGCTTTTGCGTAGCTCAGGCGCTCAGAAGCCTCTGCGGAGCGCTCAGGCGTTCAGAAGCCTCCGCAGAACGATCAGGCGCCCAGAAGATTTTGCTGAGCGTTCAGGCGCTCATATGCTTCTGCGAAGTGCTCAGGCGCTCAGAAGCCTCTGCAAAGCGCGCAGGCGATCATATGCCTCTGCAGAGCGCGCATGCGCTTCTGAAGGCTGGTTGTGAAGTGGTCGGTTTGGTTTCAAAGGGCCCCATCCGGGTTGTAAAGTGATCGCGTTGGTTGTAAAATCGGTTGTTTTGGTTGTGAAATGGTCGGTACCAAAAGAACAGCCAGGCAACTCTATTGTTTGCGGGTTTGAAAGACCTATCTCGGTTGTAACGTGTCGTTCGGGTTGTAAAGAGACCGAATCTCGGGGGGTGGGGGCGAAATTATACCTTACATTCGAGTCGCCACATGGCAGTGTAGAGCGACGAAAGAAATTATATTATACGCCACACGTCACGTGGCATCGCCAATGGGCTCATCAAAAAAACGTTTCGGAATTTGCCACATGTCAATGCATGGGAGCAGGAACATGCGATCCCACCCTGGCGCGCAAAATCCGCCGTGTGGCAGCGCGGGGGGTCTGAGGAACGGGGTGGCCACACATACAATTATGATTCGATCGCCGCGTAGCGGCCCAGGAGGACGAACACGCATTACCCCACTTCTTCGTCGCGTGGTAGCGCGAAGGGGCTGAGACAATACGGGTATATTCCATTCGTCGGAGGGGGGCAGAAAGAAACGATCCCGTTTTGTTCGCCACGTTGCAACCCAGAGGGGCTAAACAATTGAAATTTGCTTGAACCGTCACATGCGCATTGGGGAGGGAACAGACGATTTGAGTGCAGGGCGGAATGCGATTCCATTTTGCCTACCACGTGGGAGCGCAGAGCAACGAAACAAACACAGGCCCGTGCTGTTCGTCACGTGGCAACGCAAAGGGGGCGATACCGTACGATTCTACTCTCATTCGTCACGTGGCAATGCCGGGAGGCGGCGTATTCTAGACGCTTCGCGTAACCCCAGCAGCCCATCCAAAAACGATGCCCAGGCGAATTGCCTTGTTGATCAGGGATGTGGATGAGCACGCAGTGATGTCAAGGGTTCGAAACAGCCTCATGACACCCAGTAGAGGGCCCATTCAGGACCTTGCACTAGCGCGGCGACGGACAGAGGCTTCGGAAGGCCATCAGACATGAAAAGGCGAAAAGTCAGTGTAGAGACGATGCCCACACGAGTTGCCCTGATCAGATAAATGAGGGAGCATACAGAGAAACCTAAGGTTTGGGAAGCCGTCCTACTCCAACAAGGCGGAGGATGGAAGAAAAATTTGCCTGGCGAAGGACCCAACCAAATGCAGTTGTGAGTGCCGCAATTGTGAGCATCTTCTTCGGTGGCGCACCCTATGGGGCCACGAAGCGCTGTACTAGCTGGGTGAAACGCAGGGGGCAAGGGCTGTGCTGGGTGGTGGCGGACGCATGCGGGCGGTGCCACTGGGACCTCTGGTGGAGTTCCATATGGGGCCACGAAACGGTGTATTGGGTGGGCGAAACGCAGGGAGCAAGGGCTGTGCTGGGTGGTGGCGGACGCATGCGGGCGGTGCCACTGGGACTTTCGGTGCAGCTCCCTATGGGGCCACGAAACGGTGTACTGTGTGGGCGAAACGCAGGGAGCAAGGGTTGTGCTGGATGGTGGCGGACGCATGCGGGCGGTGCCACTGGGACCTCCGGTGGAGTTCCATATGGGGCCACGAAACGAGGTACTGGGTGGGCGAAACGCAGGGAGCAAGGGTTGTGCTGGATGGTGGCGGACGCATGCGGGCGGTGCCACCGGGACTTTCTGTGGAGCTCCACATGGGGCCACGAACGCTGTATTGTGTGGGCGAAACGCAGGGAACAAGGGCTGTGCTGGGTGGTGGCGGACGCATGCTGGCGGCTCCACTGGGACCTTCGGTGGGGCCCCCTATGGGGCCACGAAACGGTGTATTGGGTGGGCGGAACGCAGGGAGCAAGGGCTGTGCTGGGTGGTGGCGAAACGCTGTGCTGGGTGGGTGAAGCGCAGGGAGCAAGGGCTGTGCTGGGTGGTGGCGGACGCATGCGGGCGGTGCCACTGGGATCTTCAGTGGAGCCCCCTGATGGGGCCACGAAACGGTGTGCTGGGTGGGTGAAACGCAGGGAGGAGGGAGGAGGGGGAGGAGGAGGAGGAGAGGAGGAGGAGGAGGAGGGACGCGGGGACAGTCTCTTCAAAACGAGGACCCAACACCACAGGATGATTGGGAATAAAGGGAGGAGGTGGAGGAGGAGGAGCAGGAGGAGGAGGAGGGGGAGGAAGAGGAAATGGAAGTGAGGGAGGCGGAGGACACGGAAGGGGAAGGAGGGAGGAGAGGCGGAGGCCAACCAGAAGACCAGACGTTTTTTGGACGTGTTTCGGAATCTCTTGGGATGTTGATTGGGAATTTGTTTGGAGGTTTCTTGGGGCGTCTTGGTGGCCTCTTGGTGGTCTTGCGAGCCTCTTGGGGCGTCTTGTATGCCGCTGGGAGCCTCTTGGGGTGCTCGTGGAGGGCGCGTATAGGCTTCTTGGGGGCCTCTCTGGAGTCTCTTGGAGGCTTCTTGGGGGCCTCAGAAGCCCTCTCGGAGCCATCTTGGAAGAGCTCGAGCAAAGACGGGGGGGGTCCTTAATTAGCCTCCCCCCTCGGAAGCCCCCACGATCGCCTCTTGGGCCCCTCTTCGAGCGCTCGTGGGGCGCTCTTGGGCGTTCTTGGGGCCGTCTTGGGGCTCTCTTAGGCCTATCTTGGGGCCCTCTCGGACTCTCATGGAGCCATCTTGGGGCCTCGGAATGCAATCGAAAGCAAAAAAGGCGAGCAGGCAAACCTCATTGATTTCTTGTGCGTTTGTATGATTTGGGCCTCTCGGGGGCCTCCGTGGAAGGCTCCGTCTCTTGGAGCATCTTGGAAACCATTTTGAGCCAGTTTGGGCTATCTTGAGCCATCTTGGAGGTCATCTTGGGCTCTCTGGAACGCTCTTTGAGCCATCTTGGGCCAAAAGAGCCTTCTGACACCTCGCGAAACTACCCCTCCAGGTCCAGGGGAGGGGGAGGGGTAAACCCCTCATCCAACTGTCCCCGTCACGTGGCGTCGCACCGGGGGGGTAACCCAGGAGTGACAAACCCATACTACCTATACGACCACCCTTCGGGTGATAAGGAGGTTGTGGGGGCAGGAGAGGGGGTGGAACCAACATCTGACTCAATCGATCTCACTATCGATCTCACTCAACGGGACACCACGGGACACCACGGGACACGTGTCGATCTCACGATCGATCTCACTATCGATCTCTCTCGACGGGGCACCACGGGACACCGAGGGACACCTCTCGATCTCACTATCGGTCTCACTATCGATCTCACTATCGATCTCACTCAACGGGACACCATAAGACACCACAGGACACCTCGGGACACCACATCGATCTCACTAGTTATCGACCTCACTCAACGAGACACCACGGGACACCTGTCGATCTCTTTATCGACCTCATTTTTCGGGACACCTCGGGGCACCACATCGATCTCACTATCGATCTCACTATCGATCTCACTCAACAGGACACCACGGGACACCTGTCGATCTCATTATCGATCTCATGTTTTGGGACACCTCGGGGCACCACATCGATCTCAGTATCGATCTCACTATCGATCTCACTATCGATTTCACTCAACGGGACACCACGGGACACCGCAGGACACCGCGAGCCACCGCCAGACGGGCTGGTTGGGGAGAATCATTTGTCTTGACTTCGCCCTAGCAACGGCGGGCACCACGGGACACCACGGGACACCGCGGGACACCGCTGAAGCCACCGCCGGACGGACGGACGGAGGAGAAACATTTGTCTTGATTTCGCCCTAGCAACGGCGGGTTCATTTCTCTCGCGCGCCCACTCAGCTTCGCCTCGCCCGCACGCACGACACGAACGAAACGAAATGATTTCCCGGTTGGGGGTCTCCGTTCCACTGCGATCTCACCCCCCAACTTCCGATCCCACATGGTTTTCCACATGGGATCGCAGGCGTGGGCGTATGACAACTGGGGCTAGCGATTGGCGGGCATGCTCCAGAAGACGGAATGGCCGCGCCCACCGGTTGTCGTCTTGCGTCCAGGGCGTGGGCTGAGAGTCGGCGTCCACGAGCACATCCTGGCGCAGGTCTCACACGGATCGGAACGGGGGAGGCTGGGAGAATTTCTCGAGCCCCCAGAATTATTCGACGCGAAAGTCCCCATCTATGATCTCATATTCTCGTCCCGTCTCGTTGGGGAAGTATGTCTGTGAGCATGTGGGTGTGAGAGCGAGTCCGCGTAGAGCGCGACAGTGACGACGACGACGACGACGACGACCGCGACGAATTCAGTGACGTCTTCCTCCTTTGTCAACGTTTCAGGAAAGGTGGATGAAACACAAGTTGAAAAGCGAGAGGGATTCTTTTTGCGGTTCTCATTGCGACAATTCGGACAAGAGCGCATGGCGTTGCTACGCCCGCTCTCTGGCGTGCTACTCGTGGCGCCCATTGGCACATGGGATACCCAAGCGCCGCGCATGCCAATATCACGATAGCCACTTGTGCGCGGGCAGAATATGAGCGTTAGTGTTCTGAGCGTGAGAGTCTGATTGTGACTGAGTCCGACTGTTGAACCCGCGTGTGAGTGATTCTAAGTATGATGAGTCGGAGTACCGGCGTGTCTGAGTATGAGCGAGTCTCAGTGTGATTGGGTCTGGTTATTGGTGATTCTGTGAGTGCGAGTGAGCCTGAGTGCGAGTGGGTACGCGTGTGAGTGGATATGGGTGCGAGCGGGTATGGGTACGAGTATGATGAATATGGGTATGAAGAAGAGTTAGCCTGAATACGATCGGGTCTGAGTATGAATGGGTACGGTGGTGGATGAGTCCGAGTTCGGGTGAGTCCGAGTGTGAATTAGCTCGGCGGTGGACATCAGTTTCAGTGCGTCTGAGTATGAGTGAGTCGAAGTGTATGAGTGAATATATGTATGAATGCGTCTGAATATGGGTGCGTCTGAATGTGCTGGGTGGGTTTGGGTGGTGAAGAGCTGCCCACAGGTAAGTGGGAATGTAAACGCGTGCGTCGAATTTAGAAAGAGGAAGAAGGGGGAGGAAGAGGAGGAGGAGGAGGAAGAAAAGCATACGGAGGATATGTGTGAGTGAGTGAATAGCATACGTCCGGTGATAGCTGGGGGGGCACAAGCACGGAAACCATTTGAGACATTTCCACCGATGGTGGCTCCCCCTTGGAAAGCTTGAATCAGCGCCCTCGCCCGAGACATCCTCACGAACTTCTCCGAGCCCGGAGGACGACGAGTTCCCAGAAAGCAATCTGCGTGGGACATCCCCACAATCTTGGCGCGAATCCTGGGACGTCCCCGCCCCAGGCGGCTCCCCTCTGAGAGTGCTGAAACCAACGCCGTCGCCTGAGACATCCTCGCGGACCGCTCCGAACACGAGGGACGGTGGGTTCCCAAACAAGCAAACCGCTTGAAGCCACAATCTGGGCGCAAATCCTGGACTGTGCCCCGCTGGGAGTGTTGGATCAAGCGCCCTCGCCTGACACATCCTCGCAAACTGCTTCGATAGCAGAGGGGTTCCCAAACAAGCAAACCGCTTGAAACATCCCCACAAACTGGACGCGAATCCTGGAGTGCTCCCACCCCCAGCGGCTCCCCTTTGGGAGTGCTGAAACCAGCGTTTTGTTTGAGACATCCTCACAATCTGTTCCGACGGCAGAGGATGTTGGGCACCCAAACCAGCAAACCGCCTGAGACCGCGAATCCTGGACTGTCCCACCCTGGCGGTTCCCATTTGGGAGTGATGAAGCCAGCGCCTTGCTTGAGACATCCTCACAAGCTGCTCCGAAAACACAGAATGGCGGGCACCCAAGAAGGCAAACCGCCTGAGACATGCCCACGATCTGGGCGCGAATCCAGGAGTGTTCCCACCTGCTTTGGCGGCTCCCCTTTGGGGTGCCCAAATGCCACGCATTCTTTGTCGCGGTGAGCAGTGGTCCAAGTGAGACTAAGTATGAGTGACGAGTGAGTCTGAGTTTGAGTGAGTTTGACTCTGCGTGGGTTGGAGTATGAGCGAATCATGAGTACGACCGAATACGAGTGTGGGTTTGAGCGAGTCGGGCTACGGGTGAGTCAGTGAGTGGGTCTGAGTGTGTGGGTGGATCCGGATCTGAACATGCGTGGGTGCGAGTGCACGAGGGAGGCGGGTGTTGGGTGAGGCGGGACGTCCGAGTGATAAGAGAAACACCAGTTCAGGAGATGGGGGATAATGATTGTATAAGCAAGGGCTCCCACGAGGGCGCGAAGTTATTCGCGCTTCGCGCTTCGCGGTCCTCGTTCCTCCTCCCCCTCCTCCTCGTCCTCCATTGTACGGTAGGTTCGTGTCGTGTCGACCGGCGGCGACCCCAGCGCGGACGTTCAAGGTTGAACGCCGACGGCGGCCCAGAATCGTTCGATGTTGAACGATCGGACATTGCGGAGACGGCCGATCGTTCAAGGTTGAACGATCCAGCGCGGTTTCAGGAACCAACGCCAGGGTCGACACGGCACGGACCTGCAGCATAAGCCTCCAGCTATTGGTTCAAAACCGCCGAATAAGTTCTCATGGCCCTTAGCAAGGGCTCCCTCGAGGGCGCGAAGTTATTCGCGCTTCGCGCTTCGCGGTCCTCGTTCCTCCTCCCCCTCCTCCTCGTCCTCCTATTCTCCCTCTGGGAGGGCGGCGCGAGAGCGCGAAGTTATTCGCGCTTCGCGGAGCGCGAAGCGCGAAGTTGGGAGCCCTAGTATAAGCCTCCAGCTATTGGTTCAAAACCGCCGAATAAGTTCTCATGGCCCTTAGATTGAACATGTTTTGAGCCCCGAACCGGGCCTCCGGGTCGTCTGAAAAGGGTCTCGGCGTTGTCTCGGGGCTTTGTGGGGTCGTCTTGGTGGCAGCTCGCCAGGACGGCAGAGGTAAGGGGGTGGGTCACGACTGGGGCGCGACGAGGGCAAGAGCCGCCCGCAGAGGGTCGAAGAAGCCCCAAGAGGCAAGTCAGCAGGCACTCGAGCACGCCGCAGCGCGCAGGAGGCGCGGAGGTGGACCATCCAGACAAGAACCCCGAGAACAAGGAGACTGCGGAGGCGTCGTTCAGGAAAGTCGCCGAGGCCTACGAGGTCCTGCGAGACCCGGAGAAGCGCAGGCGGTACGACACCTTCGGCCCAGCGGGCTTGGAGGTCGAGGCAGCCAAAGCCACGGGGGCAGGGAGATGCAGGCTCCTCCACTCCTCCTCCTGCTCTTCAGGAGGAGGAGTGGAGGAGGGAGATGCGGCGCGCAGGCTCCCCCCGCCCTCCCCCGGGGGGCAAGGAGTCCCACTGGCTGGCAGGGCTCGGGCCCTGCGCGCGCGCAGGCAGGCCCCCCAGAGAGGTGCGTCCTGGCGTCCTGGCTGCCCTCTGCAGGCCCCCCAAGCGGGGCAGCCCCAGGCGGGCTCGGCGCCCCAGGCTCCGCGCATGGAGGGGGCGCCGCGGGAGGCGGCGCTGCGGTGTGGAGTCCGCTCTGGGCGTCCCCGCAGGCTTGCGAAGGCTAGCCAGGACTACCTCTCTGGGGACTGCCTGTGGTCAACCCCTCCACCCCGGGCCTCACCAGAGGACGGTGACGACGACGGCGGCGGCGACGACGGCGAGTCTCAAACGGTATCCCTGCTGTTTTTCGCGGCTCTGGAGAGGGAGCTGGTCCTGGCGTGCACGGAGGTTTCTCGCGAAATCACGCCGACAACATCTTCAACGCCTTCTTCGGGGGCCCGGACTGGGGCCCGAAGAGCGACTACTTATTTTCGACGCCCTGTGACTACGGGGACCAGTTGGTGAAAAAGGAGGAGGCGGAGGGGGAGGAGGAGAAGGAGGAGGAGGAGGAGGAGAAGTAGAAGTGATACACAGCATGCGCTGGCTCCGTGCCTGGAGGCACGCAGGGCCCCACGGCACTGATGGCCAGAGTGGACAGACTGCTAGGAATGATCAGAGAGGATGGTGCCCCTGGTTTACATTGGTTTCAGCGTGGCGGGCTAGTTAACAGCATAGATCTGCGCGTGACTGACAAAGCCGAGGTGATTATGAGCAAAGCACTGGAAGCCCGCCTAGCCGCAAGGTGATGCAACTCTTGCAATGCCGCGCAAGGCCTACAGGTCACCGTGGAAGGGTGCATCCCAGCTTGCGGCTTAATACGTGAATGAGGCTCTGAAGGATGCATGGGACCGACCTCAAGGTGCTCATTGAACGGCTAGCAAAGTGCGAGGTGAAAGCGGATACCAGAACATTGTTTGAGGATCCGTTTGCTTGCAGGTATGCACAAGGAGGTTGCAGGAGGGGCGGAGAAGAGAGAGAAGAAGAGGTCACCCCACACCCTTCACCATAACACGCACACGTGTGTCGTGCGTGCCAGCGAGGCGAAGCTGCGCCATGACGCTCATGTGTCGGCCAAGGCTAGGATTATGATGTTCCAGCCTATTGTCTAGTAGCCTGGAGCACCAGAAAGAATCTCTAGCCCCAAGAAGGTACCGAAACTGAAGGTTTTTCACGTGTCGGGCCCTGGGAGGCGATACTAGTTCGACACTTCGCGAGCGGATCGGGCAGACATTGCTTCGATAATTTCCTGGGTGCTCAAACTTAGTTCTGGGATTTGCTCCTGAGGTATGATGGGCGCAACATAAGGCTAGGGTCGAATGGTCTAACAAATGTTTGCTCTGGTCATGCAGTGCCTCTCCTGTGCTGTCCCACGGTTATCCCGCGGTTGTCCATGGATGTCCAGCGGTTGTCCCGTGGGCTGTGCTGTGGTAGCCGCGCGGGTTGCCTTGTGGTTGTCCCATGTGTCGTCCCGTGGGTTGTCTCGTGGTCATCCCGTGGCCTGTCCCGCGGGTTGACCCGTGGGCTGCCCCGCGGCGTAGGTCCGCGGGCAGGGTTAGACGTGCATCGGGCGGCAAGACAGGTAGATTGTGATAACGGTACATGGAGAGGTCGATGCACGTAGCACCCCGCAGTCGCGGATAAGAGTGAGGGGGCGGCGGGGACGTTTGCAATCTGCCAGGCTCTGAAAGGCCGCCGCAGGCGCCTAATTCTTGCAAATTCTACCACGTGCCCGCCGCAGGCGCCGATTTTGTTCATCAAACCGATGTGGGTGGGTCGCGGGGTGGGTCGCGGGTGGGTCGCGGGTGGGTCGCGGGCCGGGTCGCGGTTGGGTCGCGGGTGGGACGAGGGTGTGTCGCTAGTGGGTTGCAGGTGGGGCGGGTCGTGGGGCGGGTCGTGGGTGGGTTGCGGGGTGGTTCGCAGGAGGTCGCGGGTGGGTCGCGGGCGGGTCGCGAGCCGGTTCGCGGGCGAGTTCGCGGGCCGGGTCGCGGGGGAAACGACGCCAAGCAACACAAACAAACAAACAAACAACAACAATAATAATATAAGAACAACAACAACAGCAACGAGAATCCGCATCGCGGGATCCTTTTTCAGCCACGCACCCAGGGACAGTGAATGACCGTTCGGCCCTCTCACTCTGGACGGTCATTCATTGTCCCTGGGTGCGTAGTTGAAGTGGGATTCCGCGATGCAGAGTCTCGTCGTTGTTGTTGTTGTTGTTGTTGTTGTTGTTGTTGTTGTCGTTGTTGCTGTTGCTGAGGCTGTTGCTGTTGCTGTTGTTGTTGGTGGTGTTGTTGTGGTTGTGGTTGTTGTTGTGGTTGTTGTTGGTGTGGTGGTGGTGGTTGATGTTCTTTATGTTGCTGTTGTTGTTGTTGTTGGCGGTGGTGCTGTTGTTGTTGTGATTGTTGTTGTGGTTGTTGGTCGGGTTGGTGTTGTTGTGGTTGTCCATGTTGCGGTTGTTGTTGTTACCGTGGTTGTTGTTGTTGTTGATGATGATGTTGTTGTTTATATTGTTGTTGTTGTTGTTGCTGGTGTTTGTTTGTTGTTGCTTGGCGTTGTCCCCCCCGCGACCCAACCGCGACAAACCCGCGACCCACCCCGCGACCCACCCTCGACTCATCCACGACCCATCCCGCGACCCGCCCGTGACCCAGCCCGCGACCCACCCACGACCCACCCGCAACCCACCGGCGACCCACCCGCGAGCCACCCGCGACCCAGCCCGCGACCCACCCGCGACCCACCCGCGACCCACCCGCGGCCCACCCGCGACCCACCCGCGATCCACCCGCGACCCACACGGCGACCCACCCACATTGCTTTAACGAAAAATCGGCGCCTGCGGCGGGCCCGTGGTATCATTTGTAAACATGAAGCGCCTGCGGCGGACTTCTTCAGAGCCTCGCAGACTGCAGACCTTCCGGCGGCCCCTCACTCTTATCCGCGATTGCGGGGTGCTACGTATACATACATATACATATACATATACATATACGTATACGTATACATATACATATACATATACATATACATAAACATAAACATATAAACATATACATACACATATACATATATATATATGCATATGTATTGGTAGTGGGGGCTATGGGTGCACAATGGTTTTTGCACAAGTTGAAGTCGTCAATTCCACTGCTCGTGCAAACATCCCACCCGCTGACCCGCAAGTGGTCTAGCAAAGCTCATTCGGTCACGATTGCGTTTCCCGATTGGATGTGTTAGTTCTGCGGCCGCACTGGCGCGCGCACGCTTTCTCGTAGGTGGACCAGCTGGTTTGGCAAAACTGATGCGAACGCGATGGCGATTACCGATGTGAATTTCCCAGCACGTCTCAAGGCCCGAGCTGATGCGTGTGCACTTCAGCTCGGGTCGGTGACTTGGACGGGCGCGATACCATGACGACGTGAACCACGACTGCAGTGATGATGATATTATCGATGGTGGTGGCGATGGTGACGACGACGACGGCAAGGCCAATGACGGTGCTGAGGCTGGTGACGACGATGACGACGATGATGTCCAGATGTCGGTGACGAAGGTGATTGTGCTGATGCTGGTGATGACGACGGCGGCAATGACGGGGCGCGACGATGCCTGGAACGGCGGTACTGTTATGCAGCTGACAGCGGATGAGGGCGGCGAGGAAGTGCGCGCGCGGAAATGTTGTACACTTGCCAGGGTATGTTGTATAAGATTAGTGGTTCTCGCATGTGTCTAGCTAGATCGATCTTGACTCGCATCGGGGACATATGGTTTTTAACTGGTTTCGACGCGCGCGTGGCGGCCTTCGCATGCGGCCCGCATGGTATTATTGGATACGATTGCGTGCGCGTTGCGCATGCTGGATCAAAGTGGATGCACTGCCAACATCGTGTGGTGCAAGTGCGTACAGATCACATGGAGTTCCAATGACTGCCATATCACGTGGTGTTCCTCTGATGTCCTATGAGGTCCTGTATTTAAGATGGTTGCAACATGTGCGCGCGCTGGTGGACTGTGCGGTATGTGTTGCAGTGGGTTCTTGGAACATGATAGCTTGTGATCCACGTAACCGCGCTCATTGTATGAAAAGACAGAGATGCCAGTTGGGGTCGACTGTCCCGCCGCATGATGTACCAAGAACATTCGAAATGAAAGGACTCACGCTTTGATGTGGAAAACGCAGTACGCGCAGGGCGCACGATAACGCCGACCTCGAGGTGGGGTAGAGTCCATTCTTTAGCAAGGAGAAGTAAGACCGATAGATCGTGCAATCGAAAATTAGACCCTCAGGCCGACATAATGATATTGAAATCCGTGGGGGGTGCGTGAGATCGGAGGAAAACGAGGTCAGACTCCGATCGGACACCAATCGCAAGCCAAAAGCTGCGCCCATCCTCACCCCCCGCCTCCTTATGACTGTAGGGTGGTCTGTGAGGGCGCAGGATATGGCCAGCGGGATCCGACGCCGTGACACGACCAGAGCCCCCGAGTTCATCGCAACGCGCGACCTCTCGAGCCGGATCCATTTGTGACAGTCTCAGAGTTCGTAAGTGTTCGAAATGTTTGTCGTGTGGTTTTGCGAGGCCTAGGTGTCGGTGCCCACCTCCTACCTCCTCCTCCCCCCTGCTCCTGTTCCTCCTCGTTTCTTCCTCCTCTTCCCCCTCCTCCTCCTCCTCCTCCACATCCCCTCCTCCTCCTCCTTGCGACGGGTTGCCAACCATTCGACGGGCCCTCGATAATTCATTCCTCGTCTGAACCCGTGGGTGAGGCGACGGACTCTGCTGCTGCGCGTGATCGACCCGTTCAGCCACTTCGTGAATCTAGACCTCAGTCTTCTGGGCGGGGGAAGTCCCAGGATATGCTACCGTCAGTACATAGGCATCAACAGGCAAAAACACAGGATCCTGTCATTTCAGATCTGGTTACTGCTGCTGCGCGCGATTGTCCTGATCAGCAACGTCGTGAATCTTCTATTCAGTCTTCTGGGCATGGGAAGCCCACGGGTATGCTACAGTCAGAACATAGGCATCAACAATCAAAAACACAGGATCCTGTCATTTCAGGTCTTGTTGCTGCTGCTGCGCGTGATTGTCCTGATCAGCAGGTTCGCGAATCTAGACATCAGTCTTCTGGGCGGGGGAAGTCCCAGGATATGCTACAGTTAGTACACATGCATCAACAGTTAAAAACACAGGACCTTGTCATTTCTGATATGGTTTCTGCTGCTGCGCGTGATTGTCCTGACCAGCAACTTCGTGAATCTAGTCTTCAGTCTTCTGGGCATGGGAAGCCCACGGATATGCTACAGTCAGAACATTGGCAGCAACAGTCAAAAACACAGGATCATGTCATTTCAGATCTGGTTTCTGCCGCTGCGCGTGATTGTCCTGATCAGCAACTTCGTGAATCTAGATTTCCGTATTCTGGGCGGGGGAAGCCCCATGATCTGCATCCACACCTTCATGACTCTAGACCTCAGTCTTCTGGGCCTGATATGCTACCGTTTCAGTCTATGGGAACTGCGAGAGATTGGCCGCCGAAGTCTCGGGATGAATCATTCTTGAAATACCTCAACTATGCGATTTTGGAAGTCTCTCAACCAATGTCTCTGGGCAGCGGAAGGCAGCGAACGTGAATGATGAGCGCGGGAGACTCAACATATTCACAGGTCCTGCTCCTCCCGCTTCATGCTCCAGGACTTCTGAGGCCTCTGAGGCTCCTGAACCCTCCCCTGGGTCTTCTCTTTCTCGTCCTCGTCCTCACTCCCTCGACGCTCCGCCTCCCCCCAGGGCCCGTACGCTCGATCCCTTTTCCCTCCCAGCTGCATTGCAGAACAGCGCGCGGCTTCGAGAGCTCGTCCGAAGAGGCGTAGTTCAGGACATCCGCGCGGGAGTTGGAGCGGATAGGTTTGTGGTGGGGACGGGGGGGACTGGGCTGGGCGACGGGGAGGGGGGAAGGATCGCTGCCGCCGCCGAGGAGCAGGAGAAAGGGAGGATGGAGCGGCCCAAGGAGGATCGCACCCGCCCCCGATCTCAGCCCGCGCGGTGGCAGCGTAGCACGAGACGTCGATGAGGTGGTGTTTTTGGTTGGTGCCCGCAGGCACCCCGCAGGGCCCTCCCTGCTTTGGGGCCCGCTTTCGGGGCCGGCGGGGGCCGTTTTTTCCAGCTGAGGGCCCCCCATCGGATTCCGCGGGTTTGAAACCACGCAGGGACTTTATTTATTTGCTTCGATCGAGGCCTCCAGTTTTGTTTTCCTCTGTCCGAGTTGTAGTCCCCAGCGTTTCTTGGTCTTGGTCCACATTCGCGAACCGCCGCCGCCCGCAGAGCTCTCCTGTCGCTGGTCTGCTCTCAGCTCAGATCTCTGCGAAGTCCGTCCTAGCTGGCGCTGTACACTGTACACCAAACAAGACTCGCTGCCGAGTGGACCACAACACACCGCATGCACGTGCTCGTGCCCAGGCCCTGCGTCTTTGGTTGCACGGGCGCGCCAGATTCATTCCACCACTACTTTTCTTGCCCCGTCCTCGTGAGCCTCCTCTGGTCCCCCGACTTGCCTCCGCTCCTCAGCACGCTAACTACGTCGGCCATGGCCCTGCAGCCGCCTACCCTTCTGACCCTGCCAGCGACTTGTCGTTGCGGCGGGCGATACAGAGGGTGGCGCTTGCACTCCAGATTAGCAGCAACACGAACTTGAATGCAGCGCCGACACCAGACGCAATCGCGTCCGCGCTCAGCGCTGCCCGTCAACTCCTCTGGCGGTGAACCGCCTGTCTTCCAGCGCTGCAATCACGCTGAGTCTGCAGCGGCAGTGCGCGGCCGAGGTAAGACGGACGAGGTCGCTTCAATATATTTGCACACCCTTCCTCGTCCTCCTCCTCATCCTCATCTTCCTACCAGTCCTAGCGGGACCGCCGGTTTTCGCCGAGCGCGAGGGGGGCCGATTGGCCGCCAAGTAGCCACAGCCACAGCCTCCTACCATTCCTCCTCGTAATCCCAACAACATACGCCTCTTCCTCGTTTTCCTCCTGCTTCTCCTCATCCTCCGCCCACTGCCACAAGAGGCCATTGGAAGCCCCACGAAGCCCTCAAGAGGCCTCCTCCCCCTCCTCCTCCACCTCTTCGCCTCGTCTTCACACCTCTCCTACTCCTTATGGCCCACCAAACGTGTCGGTTGGGCCGGCCAGGCGTTTCGCCTGAGACTTCCCCACCGCTTATGATCTTGAAATTTGACATTTGCAACATATTCACGGTGACGGGCGGGTCGAGTTCAAAATGTGAGTCTCGCGCTAGCGCCGCGCATGTTCGCTTTAAAATTCTGAAGCAGCTTCATGGATGGAGGGCGGCTCCTTTTTCAAAATATGGTTTTGTCTGCAACGCCGCGCACATTCGTTTTACAAGTTTTCTGCGGTAGAGGTTCGTATGGCTAAAGTCCCAAGAATTATGTCCTGGCGCGCTTGATGGTAGTGAAGACGCAACAGTCACGTGCCCTAAGGCGGCCCAAAAGCCGCTCAAGATCGCCCCAAGAAGCACCAAAGAGATCCCGGGGCCCAACACTGGGAACACGAACCAAGACTCGAGCCTTTCACCCAAAGATGGCCCCAAGAGCCCCCCCGAAGCCCCCGAGACGTCCGCAAGAGGCCCCCAGACGCCCCCAAGAGCCCTCGCATAGGCCCTCAAGAAACGCCCAAAAAGCTCCCAATCAACCGCCCAAAGCCCTCCAGATGCCCCGAGAGTCTCCCGAGAGGCCCCGTCCTGCTCCTCGCCTCGCTCTCCTCTCACTCTACGTCCTTCTCATATCCTGCGTTCGTTCCAACCAGTCTTTACGATATTTCCTTGGGGGCCTGCGGATTGCGCAAGCTTCTTGAATTAACCGTCCATCCAAGTTCCCTTTTCATGGGCCCCTGCTACAAATTATGTTTCCTGCGGGGAGTGCACCAATGGAACACAAACCCTCTGCTAACCCTCAACCACGCCAACACAACACGGATCAACGTCTTTGTCGCGATTTGGCAACCTTTTGTCGCGCAAGAACGCCATTCTTGGGACTTCAACACCGCGAAGGGCCACGGGGGTGCGTTGACGAGCTCGTCCCCCGCCCTTCGAACTGGATTTAGGACCTTGGGGGAGGGGCAACAGGGGGAGGGAGGACAGCCAAATGTCTCACAAGTCTTCTCACCCCGGGCGATCGGGGGTCGGCGGAGGGCAGCATCGTGGATGCGCCTTAGGTTTGCACTGGTCCTCCTCCTCATTTTCCTCCTCCTCCTCCTATTCCTCCTTCTCCTCCTCTTCCTCCTCCGTCCTCCTCCGTCCTCCTCCTCCTCCGCCCCCGTACTCCCTCCTCCTCTTCCTCCCCCTCCTCCGTACTCCGTCCTCCTCCTTCTCCTCCTCCTCCTTCTCAGATTCCTCCTCCTCCTCCTTCTCTTGCTCCACTTTCTCCGCCTCTTCTTGCTCCTCCTCCTCCTCCTCCTCCTCCTCCTCCTCCTCCTCCTCCTCCTCCTCCTCCTCCTCCTCCGAACTCCGTACTCCGTCCGCCTCCTCCTCCTCCTCCGTACTCCGTCCTTCTCCTCCTCCTCCTCCTCCTCCTCCTCCTTCCCCTCGTTTCGGCAAAGGACCCTTTTGGTCTCGGCGGGGGGCTGCTCGGCGGGGAGCCGTCGCGGTTCTCGTTCGACACGGGCGCGGGCGCGCCTGGCCGCCCAAGACGGGCGGCCCACGCCGCGCACGCGAAGGCCTGCCTCCTCGCCCTCCTCGTCCTGCTCCTCCTCCTTCTTCCTCTTTCTCCACCTCCTCCTCCTCCTCCTCCTCCTCCTCCTCCGCCTCCTCCTCCTCCTCCTCCTACATCTCGCTTCCCCCCTTTTCGCTCGCTCTGCGCACCCGTTTCGATCTGGTCGTGCCTCCTCCTCCTCCTGCTGCTATTCCTCCTCCTCCTTCTCCTCCTCTTGCTCCACCTCCTCCTCTCCTCCTCCTCCTCCTCCTCCTCCTCCTCCTCCTCCTCCTCCTCCTTCCTCCTCCTCCTCCTCCTCCGTCCTCCTCCTCCTTCTCCTCCCCCTCCTCCGTACTCCGTCCTCCTCCTTCTCCTTCTCCTCCTCCTCCTCCTACTCCTCCTCCCCCTCATCCTCCGCCTCCCCCTCTCGGAGGCTGATCGAATCGAAGAGGAAGTTATGCATATAAGCATAAACAGATGGAGTTCCGGGCGGGTTTCTTGGATCGGCACTGGGCCCTCCTGGCGACGCCTCCAGGGCCGCCCCTGAGCGCAGATCCAAGACATCCACGCGGGCCTCCCAAAGTTTACGCTTGTGTGGTTTGGTTCCTCTGGGATCGAACCCTCACCTTGCCAAGGCCATTAGCGAATCGCCCTTTTTCGGTTCTGGAGAGGGTGGTGCTACCGCACTTGTTTGCGAGCCTGCGCCCACCGAGTCTGGTCCCAGGTCGGTTTCACTAAGATGTTTTGCTGAAGCAGGGTCCGATCCATCCCCGATCCAATTGCTCATCATCCTCCTCCCGCCTTCCCCTCCCTCCATCGTCCTCCCCCTCCCATCTCATATCCCTCCTCCCCTGGAGCGGGCGCAGGGTCCGACTCACGTCAGGCACGAGTGGCCGTCTACCGTTGGTCGGAGCGTTCAGCAGGGGCGCTGGACGAAGGACGGGGCGGGCGACGCTACACTCGTTCGCGTCCAAGCGACGCAAGTAGGCGGGCTGTTCCTTCGTCTTGTGCGCAGCACAGATTAGACGATCTCCCCTCCTTCCTTTGCCCGAACGGGCCCGTGCGGCACTGGAAGGATGCTCCATGAGTACAACCTAGACAACAGGCTTTTGCGAATCCTTGCCGAAGCTGTCCAGCGCCCCCCCGCGCCGCGGACATGGCGCAAAAATTGTGATTCTTGATCCTGGAGACTGCCTCAGGAATCATCGGGACTCGCAAAACGATCTGGACAATGTCCTCATTCATCCTGAAGATGTCAAGACGATATCCGAAGCAATCTAAATGAACTTCCTTCGAACAAATCGCAACGAGTTCTTTTTGCAAGGTTCCGAGTTGTCTCACGATCTCCACAGGACTTCCTCAGGAACCCTAGAGCCTTCATGGGGGGTTTTGAATCGGCGTCACCCCGACATAATATTACTATGTGTGCGTCGCCCCCCCAGGGGCGACGCGCGCGCCGAGAACTCTTATAGTAGATGCGTCGTGGTGGGCGCCTTCTGGCCGTAGCACTCGGGAAACGATGTACTACAATACGGTGACACTAGATGTTTGGGTCGGATGCACCCCTCTGGGGAGGATAAATAGTACTAGTATATCCTTGTGCGTCCCATAGAATCTTCTGTAATCGCAAGGACCCCCTTCGGAATTATTTGATAGCCCTGCACAGGCGGATACCTTCAGCAGTCGCACGCAAGGACTCCCTCCGGAATTCTCGGGGATTCGTACGGGATCCTGGTGAAGGCATCGTGGGTCTTCCGCATTTTCTCGCAGAGTTCTGAAGATCTCCCGCGGATCCAAAAGGATTTCCCGAGGCATCGTGTAGGATGTCACCGCGGCGGAATCCGTCCTCCAGCGCCCCGAGGTGCCGCGCATCGCGCAGCGATGCCCCCGCCGATGCGACGCAGCTTCCCCGTTCGTGGCCCCCGCCCGTGCGTGTGGTGCCCGGTGGCGCAGCGAGGCCCCACCATCGCCCGCGGAGCGAGACCCACCAGCCAACCGCGGCGCGAGGTTCCCGCCGACGCCCAATCCCCGGTCGCGCAGCGATGCGACGAGGCGCCACCCCAGGGGCGGGGCCCCTTGCCAACTAGTCGCGGGGCGAGACCCCCTTCGGATGCGGCGCGTGCAGCTAATGTCAACCCATTTGCAGGGGGCCGCGTGGGTCTCATCGCCGAGGGCCCCAGTCTGAAACAGAGCCGCCCTCCGTCGAGACTTTTTCGGGTGGCGAGGTGGCCGTGCGCGGCGTGATGGCGAGGGCTCCGCTTTGACGGCGGCGTGGGGTCATCCTTCAAGCAGCTGCGCACGCTCAAGATGGATGTGCATGGCGCGAAGGCGAGGGCCCCATTCTGAGAACCGCCACCCTTCCATCCTTGACGCCGTGGCAGACTTCAGAGCTTCAGCACCACAGCTGGTGAGGGTGTCTCGGGCGAGACGCCCAGCCCGCCCGACCGACGCGCCCTGGGGTTCGACAGGGAGGGATTATCCACGAAGGAAGTCGGGGGCGGCCAAGAGGGGCGTGACGACTACGGGGGGGGGGGGGGGGCGTATCCCCTGCCGGGGCCATGGTATCTCCCTGGAGTTCGTGGCCCATTCTATTTATTTCAATGCGTCCCTTGATCCTCCGGGCCATGACGCGCCAACCCCCTTATTCGACGCCCCTGGGGACAAGTGGTGGAGGACCTCCTGTGGTTTCCTTCCCGCCCTCCCTTCAGCCGCCGGGCGTGAGCGTGGTCGTCCGCGGGCTCACCAAGGCCCCCGAGCACAACGGCAGGTCGGCACAGATCTGCAGGCGCTTCGGGTGGTTTCTTGGGCGGCGGCGGAAGGCGACCTCGAGGTTCGAGGATCAACCTAGACCTCCCCAGATCTCCGACGACATGTGTTTTTTCCAACTGGCGGTGTTCCTCGATTCTGGCCTCTGGGGCCGGTTTTCAGGTCTCGGGACGGTCAGAAACAGATCCAGGACTTCAGAATTGGCACCAGGGAAGGGGTCGGGACCTCTGCGGCCGTGGACTTAAAAAAGAAATCGTCGGATGTCAGGGTCTGCAGAAGCGAAAAATATCGAATCCGATGCTGATGCTTTTTCTGGCCCGTCGACCTCTGGCGGAGGCCGTCTTCGGTTCCCGGGGCCGTCATCAAAAGATTGCAGAAACCGTTCACAGAGAAGCGGTTGGGAGGTCCAGGGTCCCGAGGCTCGAACAGATTCTGGGCATGTCCGAGATCTCTGCGCGCTCTGGGCGTCTGCCGTGCCTCCTGGAGCCCCCTCGTCGCCACGGCCAGGTCCGCCTGGAGATTCTGGCCGACGGGCATGTGGTGGACGGGGGGAAGAAAGAGGAGGAGGAGGAGGAGGAGGAGGAGGAGGAGGAGGAGGAGGAGGAGGAGGAGGAGAAAGGAGCAGGAGGAGGGAGGAGCAGCAGGAGCAGCAGCAGGAGCAGCAGGAGGAGGAGGAGGAGGATGAGGAGGAGGAGGAGGAGGAGGAGGAGGAGTAGAGGGGGGGGGGAAGCTGCCAGGACCGACGCAAGAACCACATTGCCGGAGATCTGGGCGCTGGTGCCCTGGTCCTCCACCCTCCGCGGCGGCGGCGGCGGCGAGGAGCAAGAGGAGAGAGGCAAAGGAGGAGGTGCATCATCAGCAGCAGCAGAAGAGGAGTAGGAGCAGCAGCAGGAGAGCAGCAGCAGTAGCAGGCAGAGAAGGACGAGTGGCGAGTAGGATGAGGGCGGGCCACCAGTGATGATGGTGGGGCTCAGGAGCAAATCTGGAGCAGAAGGAGGAGCAAAGCCAGCCCGAACGGGTCAGCGCGCCCCTTCCAACCGTTCCACACAAGAATTACACAGGCGAAGGACCCAACCATATGCAGCTTTCGGTATCGCATTCGCGGGAGCCCCGTATGGGGCCACGAAACGCTGTACTGTGTGGGAGGGACGCATGCGAACTGCGCCACTGGGACCTTCGGTGGAGCTCCCTATGGGGCCACGATGGGGGGGACGCGTGCGAACTGCGCCACTGGGACCTTCGGTGGGATCCCTATGGGGCCACGAAACGCTGCCCTGGGTGTGGGGAGCCGCATGCGAACTGCGCCACTGGGACCTTCGGGTGAGCTACCTATGGGGCCACGAAACGCTGCCCTGGGGGGGGGACGCATGCGAACTGCGCCACGGGGACCTTCGGTGGAGCTCCCTATGGGGCCACGAAGCGCAGCCCTGGGCAGGGGAAAACCACATGCGGGCTGCGCCACTGGGACCTTCGGTGGAGCGGACTATGGGGCTACGAAACGCTGCCCTGGGTGGGGGAACCGCATGCGGGCTGCGCCACTGGGACCTGCACTGGAGCTCCCTATGGGGCCACGAAGCGGTGCCCTGGGTGGGGGAACCGCATGCGGGCTGTGCCACTGGGACCTTCGGTGGAGCTCCCTATAGGCTACGAAACGCTGCTCTGGGTGGGGGAACCGCATGCGGGCTGTGCCACTGGGACCTTCGGTGGAGCTCCCTATGGGGCTACGAAACGCTGCCCTGGGTGGGGGAACCGCATGCGGGCTGTGCCACTGGGACCTTCGGTGGAGCTCCCTATGGGGCTACGAAACGCTGCCCTGGGTGGGGGAACCGCATGCGGGCTGTGCCACTGGGGACCTTCGGTGGAGCTCCCTATGGGGCACGAAACGCTGCCCTGGGTGGGGGAACCGCATGCGGGCCCCACTGGGCCTTCGGTGGAGCTCCCGGAAATAGAGCGACCTACGCTGCCCTGGGTGGGGAACCGCATCTGTGCCACTGGGACCTTCGGTGGAGCTCCCTATGGGGCTACGAAACGTGTGAGAGGTGTGCCGAGAGCAGAGGCAAGGAGGGGGAGGAGGGAGGAGGGCGAGGAGGGGGAGGAGGAGGAGAGGAGGTGGGACGCGGGGCGCTGTCTCTTCAAAACGAGGACCCAACACCACAGGATGGTTGGGAAAAAGTGGCAGCGCTGCGAAAAACAAAGCAGATTTCTTGGATCCGGTGCGGATCCAAGAAATCCGCGCGGAGCGCCAAAAGTTTATGTTTACGTGTTTTGGTTTTCTTCTACTGCATCCGTCGTGCTCCTCCTGCTCGGTCTCAACGGCGTTGATCCGCCGGATCTCGACCCAACCCCGCCCGATGCGCGGGCGCGAGCGCGAGGTGGGACGAGGCCCGCGAGAGGTACGACGTCCGGCTAGATGCGGGCGACATGCTCTCCCTCAGGCCCGTCTTCGCCCCACGGGAGAGAGGAAGGGAGGAGGAGGAGGAGGAGGAGGAGGAGGAGGAGGAGAAGGAGCGGGAGGAGGAGGACGAGGAGGAGGAGGAGGAGGAGGAGGAGGAGGAGGAGGAGGGGAAGGGCCGAATCGGGAGCGGGGTGTCCAGCGAGGAGACCCCCCAACGGCGCAAGGGGGCGGGGGGCGGCAGGAGCCCCCCCCACATGCGCGTGAGCGGGAGTCGGTCACCCGCCGCTCGAGTGCCTCGCCTCGGGGAAGGGAGGCGGAACCGTGGGGACTCCCCCCCTCGCCCTCCGCGGCACGCTTTGCAGGGCGCAAGTCTGCCTCACTGACTCGCTGGCTCCTGTTTCCCCAACCACGCCGTTTCAACACGTAATGCACATCGGGCAGCCCGCTTGTTTCCCCCCTCGCCTTGCGCTCGCCGCGGCACGTGCTCGGCAGGGCGCGGGCTTGTTTTTATCCGCCACGGGGCCAGCGTGGCAGCGCAGCATGAACGAGATGGAGTTAAAGACCCGCTCCAATTTAGCGCTCAGTCCGAACTGGCGCGGATCTTGCATGCCCCCTCCTTGTCCGCAGCCTTGTTCTTGTATGTGTTCCTCCTTCCTCCTCGTCTTCTTCCTCCTCCTCCTCCTCATACTCCTCCTGTTCCTTCTCCTCTACGCTTTCCCCATCCCCATGCCAACTTCTGAACGGGCACCGATTTCAAACTCCACCTTCTCCTCTTCCTCCTCAGACCGGCTGCCTCGCCATCCGCGAGGAAACGTAACAAGGCAGACGAGGAGGAGAAGGAGGTCATCTATGATTGGCGACAGGGGGAGGCAGCGGAAGAGGAGGAGGAGGAGAAGGAGAAGAAGGTTGAGTTTGAAACAAGGTTTGGGCTTGAGTGGGCCTGGGGGCCCGCAGCAGCACCTAACCTCATATGTGGCTGGTTCCGTACGCCAGCCCACTCCCGTCGCGACAGAGCGTCGGCCGGAGCACTCGTTCGGTTAGGATCGGCAGCAGACCTCCTTCGTGACCACCACAGTGTTCAGCAGGGACAGTCAATGACAAGCAATGTCGCAAGCACGAAAGAATACTTCAAGTGCGCAGCCTGTGACTGTTCAAAGAGCCTGTCGTGGTGAAGATGGTGCAAGCAAACACTAATTACTTCGGGCCGCTTCGGAAGATTTTTACGGGCAGGGATCGTGGCGTTGCTAGCCGTGGCACGTCGCCTGCTCTTGATGCGCAGTGGTGGCCATGGCGGCTGAGTTCCCCCGGGAGACCCAGCGTGGGCAGCGTCAGGAGAAGGTCCCCCAGCGTCACTTTCGAGGACGGCACAGCGCCAGATAATGAGCGGCCTGAGGGTGGTGAGCCAGAAGCCCCAACGGAGGAGCAGCGGCTCACAGCCCTGTTGGCAGGAGTAGGAGACATGGGTGCGGCCAGTAAGTGCAAGCAGCAGCTCGAGAAGGTCAAAAGGCAGCAGCAGGAGGCCAACCTGTCAGCCGGGCACGCCCATCAGAAGGTACAACGAGCTGAGGCGACCCTCCGCCAAGCGGTCGAGAGGTGCGAGCGGTTCGAGCAGCAGCATGCGGAAGGACGGGAAGATGTGGAATCATGTTCGGTTGAAGTGGAAGTGGCGAGGGCCACATACCAGTCAGCAGTCAAGAAATTGACACAAACCGTCGAAGGCGACGGATCTTCGGCTAGCCATGATGGAGGCCTACGGTCGACCTCGTGGCATTACAGGGCGGGCAAGAGTTCATCCTTGATGATGGTGGACGTCTCGGACTGGATGAGTTTGTCGATGTCGTTACGGAAGCGGACAAGTTTGAGTCTCAATGGAGGAACGAAGTTTTCCAACACCAGCGGAGGCCGCCAAGGCATGCTTCGGAAAGTTTAAGGGAAAGCCGTCAGCCACCAAGGACGAGCAGGCCAAGCTGCGAGAGCGGCTCAAGTCGAGCCGCCCCCGCATCGCCGAGCCACACAGCTCCGCGGCTGCTGCGGCCTCCGGCGCCAGCGCACCAGCAGCGCCGCCGGAGCCCGCCAGCGCAGAGAGCCGGCAGCAGCCTCCCCCGGGTCCCTGCAGAGGGCGCAGTGGGAGCACGCGGGCCGCCGACCCCGCCCAGGCCCAGGAAGAAGTCGATCGCGGCGGATGCCGTGGCCAGGCTGGCCAAGAGCAACGGGAGCGGGCGTGGGGACGCGGCTGCGCCGCTACCGAGTGGGCCACGGTAGTGGGAGATGCTGGGCCTTCGACGGCAACGTGTCGGGTCCGCTGTTGTTCTTTACTCCGTGGAGTGCCTGTCCCGGGTTCGACTGCGCTGAAAGATGGGATGTCAACGGGACCAGTTACCCGTCGCGCGCCACGAGGGAGCCAGACGTCATTGGGGACGAGTGGCAGGACAGAGCGGTCACGTCACAATGTTTCGTTGGACCCGCCTGGCTGGCACGCACTGCTTGCCGAACCTCAGCAGAGGGCGCCGACCGCCCGGGAGTGGCAGTGCCGCACGAGTGCACCTGATCAGCGGAAAATTTGAGCGGCGAGTCAGGTCACATGGTCGCAGAAGCCACGCCAGGCTCAGGGTAAGCCTCGGATCGCTCGGAGCAGCATGGCGCATCCCAGACGCGCTCAACCACCATGAGTCGGCAGCCAGACGGGGCCAGATGAAGTGGCGCGTTAACCACGTCTACAGCTACATGAAACACCCCAGCTTCGCCTGCACAGCCTAGCGAGAGTCAGCGGAGGGAGGGTGGTCGGTGGAGTAAACGAGACGGTCGTTGGCGATGAAATCTAAGATGGCGCATGGAGGCGAAGCAGCAGTGGCCGCCGCGCCCCGCGTCGCGGATTTGTCGGGCCGAGGCAGAAGAATGACGAGATGGCCAGACGCGAGATCCAGGCAATCCACGCGTCAGCGTCGGCTCGGCATCAGTTGCAAAGGCTCGCCAGCATGCCCAGGTCCACGATAGCCGCGCGGACGCGGCGAGACCCTGCTCGCCGGCCGGTCGCGCCCAGGAAGCTCGCGGGCCACCAGCGTCTCGAAGTGACACAAACCGAGAGCGAGCAAAAGTCTCATCGGGGCCAGGCGACAGTTAGCCACTGACCCCGACCGAGCCCTCGCCGGGTTCCGCCAGCTCGGGCAGCGAGCCGGCCCAGACGATTGCGAAGAGGAGGCGCGCAGGCACGGCGAAGAGCCCAGCGAGACGCAGCGCTGGACGACGTAAGTCTCGCGCGCACCCCGTTCACGCGCCAGTACTTCTGCGTCGCCTTCGCCGAGGCCCGCGCCCAGATCGAGGCCCGCTGCTGCAACCGGCAGCCGGCAGGGGTCTCAAGGCAACGCTGTGGATGGCAATCTTTCTAGCTCAGAAGAACAGATCCCACGCTGGCCTTCACCGACTAACTAGCGTTTCATCGCGATCAACCCGAACGCTCGAAGCAGTTCCCAGGGCGCGCGTGAGCGGCAGCTGCCACGGGGACCTCTGCAAGGCCAGAGCTCGGGGGGGGGGGCCATGGAAGTCGCTTGGGAAGAATCTCGATCGAGAAGTCTTCAAAATGGGCCCATTCAGTGCAGGTTCCGCGCCAGCTTCTGCGAGGCAGATCCCACGGGGGAGCACGATTTGGAGACCAGCGTCGACGGCGATAACCCACGTCAGCAGCAAGGAAATGACGCGCAAGCGCACGGGGTTGAGGACGTCAACTTTGGGGCGGGTCTCTGCCGCGCTGGTGGATGCGATTGTTCATTCGGGGGTCCTGCGGGCCACGGTCGATGCTTACGTCGGGAAGGAGTGGTCTGGAGACGCCCTGGAACTCCTGGAGGACCTTGCAAGCTACCTGCAAGGATGCCGCGGGCCGCGGATTCTCGGGGGAGATGTCAGCATGGCGCCCGCAAGCCCAAAGATTCGCAACTGGAGTCAGATGCTAGGTGCCAGCAGTGCAGCCCCCTCCCGTGCACCTTTGCCTCCGCTGCGGGCACAAGCAGGCGCCTCGACTTCTGCGTGGTCTCGCGTGGCGTGGCCGACGGCGTCGTCGACAGATGCGCACGGCGCCGCGTGGGCCGCGCACGCCAGTCCAGATCGCTGTCCGCGGACTGCGACGGTCCGAGTCACCTGGAAGCCTTTCCCCGCCCGGCCCCAGGCGGGCCGCTCGAAGAAGCCGATGGGACACCAGTCTTGGTACAGCGCCTATGGGGGCCACGAAACGTGTGAGGGGCGTGCTGACATGGGCGGCGGGGGCGCATGCAGGCCGCGCCACTGGGACCTCCGGTGGAGCTCGTCTGGGGCCACGAAACGTGTGAGGAGTGTATCATAATGGGTGGCGGGGGCGCATGCGGGCTGCGCCATTGGGGCATTCGGTGGAGCTCCCATGGGTCCACCGAAACGTGTGAGGGGTGTGCCGAAATAGGTGGCCGGGACGCATGCGGGCTGCGCAACAGGAACTAGGCGGAGCTCCTTACGGGACCGCGAAATGTTCGAGGGGTGTGCCGAAACAGGTGGCGGGGACGCATGCGGGCTGCGCCATTGGGACCTCGGTGGAACTCTTATGGGGCCACGAAGCGTGTGAGGGGCGTGCCGACATGGGTGGAGGGGTCGCATGCGGGGTGCGCCACTGGTGCCCTTGGTGGAGCTCCTTGGGGGGCCACGAAACGCGTGAGGGGTGTGCCGAAATGGGTGGCGGGTACGCATGTGGGCTGCGCTACGGGCACCCTCGGTTGAGCTCATATGGGGGCCGCGAAACCTGTGAAGGATGTGCAAAGTGAGAGGGGTGACGGGAGGAGGGAGAGGAGGAGGAGGAGGAGGAGGAGGAGGAGGAGGAGGAGGAGGAGGAAGAAGAAGAGGAGGAAGAGAAGGAGGAGGAGAGGAAAGGAACGCGGGGCGTTGTCTCTTAAAACCGGCTGGGAAACAATATAACACATAGAAGATTAGTGATCTATGTGTATAGATATACGTGTATATATAGGAAGAAAGGAGAAAGAGAGAGAGAAAGAGAGAGAGAGCGAAACACACACACACACACACACACACACACACACACACACACACGCACGCACGCACGCACGCACGCACACACACACACACACACACACACACACACACACACACACACAATTAGCCTGACCCAGGACCCAACCACATGCAGCTGCGAGTGCCGCATTGTGGATACCGCTTTATGTGGAGCTCCTGATGGGGCCACGAGCCGTGTGAGAGGTGTGCCGAATTGGGTGCGGTGGTGTCATACGAACCCTCCCACTGGAGCCTTCGGTGGAGTTCCCCTACTACGGGGCCTCGTGAGAGGTGTGCCGAATTGGGCGCGGTGATGCCATGCGCACCCTCCCGCTGGAGCTATCGGTGGAGCTCCCTATTGGGCCACGAACCGTGTGAGGGGATGTGCCGAATTGGGCGCGGTGGTGCCATGCGAACCCTCCCACTGGAGCCTTCAGTGGAGCCCCTTATGGGGCCACGAGCCGTGTGAGAGGTGGGCCGAATTGGGCGCGTCGGTGCCACGCGAACCCTCCCACTGGAGTCTTCGGTGGAGCTCCTTATGGGGCCTCGAACCGTGTGAGAGGTGTGCCGAATTGGGCGCGTCGGTGCCACGCGAACCCTCCCACTGGAGCTATCGGTGGCCCTACTGGGCCACGAACCGTGTGAGGGGATGTGCCGAACTGGGCGCGGTGGTGCCATGCGAACCCTCCCGCTTGAGCCTTCGGTGGAGCGCCCGATGTGGCCACGAACCGTGTGAGGGGATGTGCCGAATTGGGCGCGGTGGTGTCACGCGAACCCTCTCGCTGGAGCCTTCGGTGGAGCTCCCTATGGGGCCGCGAACCGTTTGAGGGGTGTGCCGAATTGGGCGCGTCGGTGCCACGCGAACCCTCCCACTGGAGCCCTCGGTGAAGCTCCCCATGGGGCCACGAAACGCGTGAGGGATGTGCCAACCTGTGCGCGGTGGTGCCATGCGAACCCTCCCTCTGGAGTCTTCGGTGGAGCTCCCTATAGGGCCACGAGCCGTTCGAGGGCTGTGCCGAACTGGGCGCGGTGGTGCCACGCGAACCCTCCCACTGGAGCCTTCGGTGGGGCTCCCTTTGGGGCCACGAACTGTGTGAGTGGTGTGCCGAACTGGGCGCGGTGGTGCCATGCTAATGCTCCCATTGTAGCCTCTGGTGGAGCTCCCTTTGGAGCCACGAAACGTGTGAGGGGTGCCCCGAAATTGCGGACATGCGGAGGGCAGAGGCACGGATGTCAGGAAGGAGGAGGCGGGAGGAGAATTCGGGGCGCTATCTCTTCAAAACGAGGACCCAGCACCACAGGATGGTTGCGAAGAAAAGAGAGATAGAGAGAGAGAGAGAGGAAAACAAATGTGAGAAAGAAATAGAGAGAGAGAGAGACGAGAGCTCCTGACCTCGAGGTGCATTGTCTGTCTCTCGACCGGGCAGCTTTTCTGTGCTCCTCCGTCACTGATGGCGCTATTGCCCCTTCAGGCGGGTTCTGCCCCTTTGGGGTGGGGCGCCGAGCGAGAGCTGGGCCTGGGCCGGGGGTCGTGGCCACCCCTGAGTGGCGGGGTAGGAATTTGCGCGGGGGCGGCCCTCGAAACGGCATAACTCAGGAGGGAAAGAACCATACAGACACAATGAATCCTCGATCCCCCCCAAAATATGGGAAAATATGGGAAGTGGGGGGAAGACAAAAAGCCAGGAAAATATATGAAAATATCAGGATTCTTTGGTTTGTCTATATTTATTTGTGTGTGTCCCAGGGCCTCTTTGATAACGCAAGAGCTTTCGGAGTTCCGCGCGGATTCCTTGGACAGCGCTGCCCCCCCAACCCTGGCGCGCGGAGCGCACCAGGGGCGGCGCCGGAGGCGCCGCCCGGGGGACCTAACGTCGATCCGAGACATCTGCGCGAAGCTCGGAAAGTTTATGTCTATGCCGTTTTGTTATTTAGTATTCGTGGCCGGTGCGTGCATCTCTGGTATATAACTCAATTGCTTGTGTTCGCTCAGAGTGTGCACGGGATAGTTGAGAATTTGTTTAAATGCGAAGCATAAAAACAGGATCGATTCCAGACAAGAAGGAAAGTCGTAAAGGCAGGGGCGCGATGAACATGCCACAGGATGCGGATAGAAAAACGAGCAGCTGACTAAAGCCCCAGGATGGTTTCAAGAACTCGCCCACAACCAGAAAAACAATTCGACACACTGAAAGCCAATGTCGATGGGGTCAAAGACTTGATCGACAAAGCAAGGATCGAGGCGCAGGACGTAAGGAGGGCAGCAGAAGAGGTCCAGGATAAAATAGAGGAGGTTGAGATGGATGTGGAGAGAATCCGAAACGACCTTGAGGAAATAATTGTACATCACCGAACGATAATCGAAGATATGAGCGAAAACAAGCTCAAGGAAAATACGGCACGCAACATGTTCGACTAAGTTGTGGAGGAGAGGGTGAAGGAGGCGATGAGTAAGCGCACAAAGGACCGTCCCGAGAATGGTACATGGCAGCTTCATGGAACAGTGGCGGGTGGAGCTGAGCAGGTGGTTGTCTCTGGCTTCGATGGCAGTGCGACCACAGAGCAGTTTGTGCAGAAATTGGAACAGATCGTCAGGCAAGTGATGGGCAATTGGTCAGAAGCAGTCGTTCTTTTCTGACGACGACCGAGTCAACGAAGTTTGGTGTCATCGAGTTCCCCATCCATGTAGTCGAAGATCTAGTTCTGGAGGAACGTCCGCGACAAGCTGCATGAAGAGGATGCGTTCTGGGACGTGTTCTTTCGGAACAGCCTTACCAAAGAGGAGAGGAACCGAGAAAAGAGGATGGGCGACACCAAGCACCACGTGTCCAAACACCCCTACCACAAAACAAAAGACATAACAATAGTATGACCGAAGGGGATGGTTGTGGCCAAGGACGGGGTGGGGAAGCAGAGAAAAATTGCATGGTACGATGATCATGAGGTGTGGCGAACGACTACAGTCAGGGCGGCGGTGGAAGAGTCTATGCGGAAGTGGCGGGAAAAGGGGAGGTCCAAACCCTCTGAAGAGAGCGACTGACGCCAAGGCGTCGTTCTTGACCAGCGCTGGGCTGCCCAGCGTACCCATGCAAACTGATCCACTACAATGTCGATTTGCTCACCATGTCCTAATGCACAGGGCAAGTGCGGTGGGGGAGGGATTGGGAAGTATTCAAGCGTGGACGGCGACTTTCCTTCAGGATCTCTTCGCCCGCTCAGGAACAGATCGAGTGCTCCAGGTACGATTCCAACTCCTACCTCCTGGATGCCTGCGCCACCCGCTTCATCTATACGCTCTGGGGTTTCGACCCCCCAGCCGACATTTCTGGACACGATTGCGCACCAGAAGCTTAAAAACCACATCAGGGTGTTCCATAAGAACTCTCGAAGGTTATCTGGTGACATTAGAGTCCACAAGTTATTCCACGAGTTTGAAGGCATCGGTTGGGATGGACTTCTTTCTGTCGAGCGAAACGTTGAGGACCAAGGGGAGAGAGCTTTCCGAGACGGAATCTGGACACGTGATTGCCGGAGCAGGTTTCGACCAGCCAAGACGTGGTGTGGGAGCTCTCGCAAACAAGCGGTGGACGAATGGCGCGACGAACTCTGTTGCGTGATCTGGAAGGCTTGCGGACGTTGATTTGTGCATGGGCGGTGGTACGTTACGCTGCATCGTTGCGTGTTTCCTGCACGGTGGATACGGAGATGAGCTCGCGCAGGATCTTTACCGCAATCTTTCAAAATCCGCTTGGGAGGGCGGCAACGAAAATATCGATTCGTATGGGGGGGACATTTCAACGCAGAAGTGGTCAGCCGCTTGGACCTAAATAACATCAAGGTGATCGGCAAGCACGGCTTGAGTTCTGAGAACGCAGGGGCCCCAGCCAGAATCCGCATCGATTATTTTCTCGGCAATAGGGGCGCGCGGGGCACAGTGAAAGATTACACTTTGACTGCAGAGCTGGACATGGGGTCTGATCACACAGCGACGCATATAACAATGCGGTGGCCCAGCAACCCGAAGCAAATATAACAGAAGAAAGAAGAAACGCCGACATGCATCCTGGACATGCGTTGGCCCAGAAGGTTTCGCAGATAGTCTGGAGGACGCGCTGGCCAAGCAGGAGTGGGAGGGCGATGCAACAGCCGGGGCATACCAACTAGAATCTGCATTGCTGGAGTCGGCCAGTGCCAGCGCCAACGCGGCCGAGAGTAAAGAAACGCAGATGTTGCGCGATTTTCGGGGCGCCACTTCCCATCGCGCGCAACAGAGGAACCAGCTCCTGAGGAACGACCCGCAGCGCACAAGAGTGAGCAAGACCATGCGGATGTTTTCTCGAGATTGCCAATGGAGCAGGCCTTTTAATCGAATCAGCAGATTGATGGATGATACCAAGGGCAGAAAGCACATCCCCGCATCGTGAGTCCGCAAGCCAATGACGTCGTGCATTCTTGAGAACAACACGGAGGTGGCCAACCATGTTGATATGGCCAACGTGCGCGCTGATTCCTACAAGGAGTTGCATGCCTCGCACCGCCGGGTCGACGAAGAGCCTCGGCTACAAGAACACCGCGGTGAAGGAAGCTCGGCTGAGTGCACTCGCGAGGAGGCGAAGACAACCATCCAGCAACTGAAGCGCAACAAGCGCGCCGGTGGCATTCTAGCAGAGATGCTTTTGGGGCCAGGAGACGTTCTTATCGATAATATGAAGACGCTGTGCAATAATATTAGTGATCCCATTTTTGAGCCGCCTCAGTCATGGCGGCATTCCGTCATCAAGGTCATACATAGGTCAGGGGGCGAACGGGAGGAGGAGCAGGAGAAGGATGAGGAGGAGGAGGAGGAGGAGGAGGAGGAGGAGGAGGAGGAGGGGGGTGAGGAGGCGGGGGAGGAGGAGGGAGGAGGGAGGAGATCGAAAGCGACCATACCACTGCAGTGAGAGATGCCGCAGACTCCGGAGCCCGAACAAAGCCCGGGCCAGGCCGGGCTTCCTCCTCCTCCTCCTCCTCCTCCTCCTCCTCCTCCTCCTCCTCCTCCTCCTCCTCCTGGAAACGGACGTACAAATTGCCTTGGTGGCATGCAACGATGGAGTTCCAGTCGGCGTTGATTGTGTCGAACATCCATCGTTATGGAGCGCATTATTCTAGCAAGGCGCGCGTATCGCATCTCGCTTTGTCACGGAAGCTATACCGCGACCAGACAGTGCAGGTTCACACAGACACAGACAGCCGGACATTTGACATTTACCGCGGGACCAAACAAGGCAACATTTTTGACTCTCGATTGTTTGTTTCATTACTTTCTTTGGAGGACGTAATGAGTCAAGCGAAAGCAAGTTGGAAGGCGAAGCGTTTCGGCATTATGTTGGGAGTGACAGATGTATCCACGTTGACGAATCTCCGCTTTGCAGATGATGCCCCATTAACGGGAAAGACATCGGATCATTTTCAACACATGTTCTTTGGCGCACACGAGCTCGTTGGGGCAGGTGATTTGTGCCTGCGCCCCGAAAAGCCGAAGATACTGACACATGCAATAAAGCAGCATGGCAGAAGCAAGAAGCAGGAGTCAATTGTCAATGAACACATCGAGCTCTTACCAACAGGAAAGACGGTTGAACATTTAGGGACAGAGATCGGTCACAAAATCCGGCAGGCGTGGAAGTTGCTCATGATGCACAAGTCAGAATTGATGAGCAAACGGAGCAGCTTCAGACCTCGATTGCGCTTCCTTTGACAGCCCGGCGACGCCAAGTTTACTGTATGGGGCTTCAAATTGGATTTTGCTGTTGGTTCTGCAGCATCGGATCCAAAGAACTCAGAGAAACAGGTTGGATGATCTTGGGCTCTGGAGGCGGCTGGTCGAGATTAGTGTCGCTTTCGAAATAAACAGCTCGAGTGTGAGCGAGCCGCCGTATGAGAGCAGCCTTTGCCCGCCGAAAGAGTCATTGGTGGCTTGGGCGACGCGCGCTACGCGCACAGCTGAAAAAGTTTTACGACGGAAGCAACGACTGGCGTGCACTCTGGAAGCGCAGGGCGTGGACATCTGCTTACCGCGAGGCCACAGACAGCAGAAAATGGGCAGAGAAAACTGCACATTGGAGGCCAAAGAGACAGAGAGTGAGACAGATAAACAAAAGCACAAATCTGCGCGGCGAGCCCCTCATGCACCAGAGCTGTAGTTCGTTTTCTCAAAAGCAATGGCATTTACATGGCGAGCGACAGTCTGTTTAACGTGATCTCGTTTTTCCCCGACTGGCGAGTGGGCTTCTCCCGGCGACGAGTTTTGCGGCGACATCCTTGTCCGAAGGCCGCGGACCTTCCCGCCCTTCCTCCTGGGGACGCACGCGCCCTAGCGCGATGGAGGCGGATCGTTCGTTCGTTCGTGGCCTGTGTTTTTTCCTCTCCCCCTCCTCCCGGCCCCCGCGTCCTTGCTGTCTCTCCCCCTCGAGGCCAGGCAGCGTCGTGCAGCTCTGCGCGGTGGAGATGACCGCCCTGGAGAGCAGGCCCGAGCTCAACGGCCTCAGGGGCCGCATCTTCGGTTTCGACGAGGCCCGCTGTGAGGGAAGGAATGGCAGCAGGAGTTGGAAGAGGAGGAGGAAGAGAAGGATCAGGAAAAGAAAGATACTGTTACCGCTTCTCGTGTTCGATCTCCGTCGCCGCCACGGCAGGACTGGCATAGAGACTCCGGTCAGAACAAACCCCAGCAGAGGCCCGGGGAGTTGCGGTATCGCTACCCTTTGGGAACCCCAGACGAGGAGGAGGAGACTGGGGGGTCGCCAGCGGAAGTGGAGGAGGCAGTAAGGAATACGGATACATGTTGTTTGTCTTCTTCTTGCCACCAGTAGGACATGGCCCCACGCAGCTGGATATGTTTCCAAATCTCGGCCAGGACGCGCTTCAGGGTAGGTCACGGGAACGATTTTGAAGGATGAGAAGGAATTGAAACCAGAAGAGGAGGAGGAGAAGACGAAGAGGAGGAAGGCGAGGAGGAGGAGGAGGAAGAGGGCGAGGTGGAGGTAAAGGAGAAGGAGGAGGAGCATTTCCTCCCCCTCCTTCCCACTTCTGCTTTCCCCTCCAAAGAGGAAGACAGGACGAGGACAGGCAGGAGGAGGTCGAGGAAGAGAAAGACGACGGCACCGCATGCGACTGGCAGGCATCCAGCCGCAGTCTCTCCCGAGACAGTCCCTGCGCATGAGTACCCTTCTGCGCAGACCCGTGTTCCGCAAAAAGATCGGGCGAGGGAATGGATGAACGAGGAAGCCACGAGCCACCTACGCTTCACGATTTCTATTAGTAGATCGGCCCTTCCAGATCAAGGGTGTCCTTGTATCCTGTGTTTCGGCCGGCCTACTGTACGCGGAACTCTTCATGTCCAGCGCGGCCGCCGCCGTCTTGTTTCCCTCTTCTCGCACGCCGGATAATTCGCAGTCCGGTTGCCCCGAATAGCCACACGCTGGAGCGGACTGCCCGTGCCCTGCCGCCGACGAAAGTGTCCTGTGCGTTCGCGGCACATGTCCTCTGCATTCCTGGGGCAATGTGGCCCTCGGGAAGGCCTCGTGTCTTCTGCTGTGCCCTGCCCAATCAACCTTGGCTGCATCACGCCGAGAACTCCGACTGCTCCTTTTCTGGGCCGCCCGCCGAAACAAACGTTCTATGTTATATTATTATTCGTCCTCCTCCTCCTCCTCCTCCTCTTCATCCTCCTCCGGTTTCTCGTCTTCCGCCGTCTCTTTCCTCGCCCATTGACCCCTCGTTGTTTATAACGCCATTCCTCGTGTGCGCGTTTCGCGACGTCGAATCTCAACCCAGGCGTCCGTCGTGTACACCACCAGGAGCTTTGAAGGTATCCTCGGAGTCTGGGTTGGTGGCCTTCCGGCTTCTCTCCCCTGTGGTTTCATATCAGCTTCGGTGGCAGCCTCTGGACAGAGCTTATCAGGTTCTGTCGATTTCGCACTACGGCCCCCTGTGGTGTGGGCTCTTAGTGTCCTGGACTGAAGCTACCACGCGGTCCGTCTCACTGCGAGCGGACGGTGCACGAGGTTGGCGCTGTGAGTTCACGCTCGCTTTGCCAAGTTGCGCCGTCTGGAGGTGCTTGTGCTGCGCAGGAAGGCAGGAGTACTAGGACTCCCTGCAAGGCACCTCGGAGAGCTGGTTCTGTGTCGCATGAGCCATGGCAGAAACAAGAGGAGAAGGACGAGGATGACTGCCCAGACCTCCGACGCGGAAGTTTTGCCCCCGCGTGGGCCCCCGGAGCTCCCGGCATTATCCACGGATCTTTGTTGTGTGTGTCTCGTCGAGGGCCGTTGCCGGAAGACCCGCCAGGGCCGAAGGCCGCCCGCTGAAGGAGCCCGTCGTTCTGGGATTCCTGGCTGCGATTGCCGCAGCTCTGCGGAGGAGCCAGAGGCAACGCTGGGGGGGGCGATAGGCTCAAGGGGGACACATCGACCCCCATCGCCCATGTCTGGCCGACGGGGGCCCCATCGCCCCACCCCCCGCCCAGGAGCGTGCGGATTTGCCATCGGGGGCCCGCCGTCGGAAACTGGAGCATCTGCATCACCAGTGGCGGGCTGCCTTTCTCAAGGAAGAAAAAAACGCCGTAATCATAAAATTTTGGTGTTGCGCGCGGATTTCTTGGATCCGCGCTGGGCCCCCCTGGCGGCACCTCCGGCGCCGACCCTGGCGCCGACCCGCGCGGAGCGCCAAAACTTTTTGTTTCTGGCGTTTGTTTGCTTCTATTTTCAATCCCTGGACTCTTTGGCGGTTGGGGACGGCTTCGGGGTGGTGTGGTGTATGCTTTCCCGGGGAAGCACCGAAAAACGTTTTTCCACCAGGATCCCCTGTACGCCAGGACCCGGCTTCTTGTGCGAATCCCAGCGCGGGGCCGGAAAGAGCGTCGGTGTAGAGAGTTCGGCTCCCTACATCGGCGATGCATCGCCGATTCCACAGCGACTTCTCCCCCCCTGAGCTGGCCCCCCCCCCGACGCTGCGAGGGAGGGCCCGCCCCCTCACCGGCACAGGCGCGAGGTCGCCGCCCTAGCCGCGCTGCCGACGGCGGCCGCCGCGACGGCGCGCGCTCGCGGAGGGCCGATCGCGGCCCGCGTGGCTCCACGGCAGGGCGCCGAGCGACGACGTGCGCTCGCTCAGGCAGTGGCGAGGCGTCCTGGCTGGCCGAGTGGCCCGCCAGAGAATCAAGGGCTCCCAGGAGGGCGCGAAGTTATTCGCGCTTCGCCGTCCTCCTTCCTCCTCCCCCTTCTCCTCGTCCTCCTCTTCTCCCCCTTGGGGGGCGGCGCGAGAGCGCGAAGTTATTCGCGCTTCGCGCAGCGCGAAGCGCGAACTTAGGAGCCCTTGAGAATGTTCTAAGAGAAGCTTCGGTGGTCTGCACGGACTGTGCTCAGAACATGTCTGGCTCAGGCTGTCTTGTTCTAGCACCTCGGCCGAATGTTCTGAGAGCACTGCTTTTGTTATGATAACACAGTGGGTTTCCAAGAACATGTCGTAGTAGGCCTACAGGAATGCTGGCACGGTCGGTCCCTGTTCAGATCGCGGCCCGCTTGGCTCCACGGCAGGGCGCCGATCGACGACGCGCGCTCGCCGATGGACTTCGGCGGGGTGGCGCGGCGGGGCGGGGGGGACCTTCTCTTAGAGGGCAGGGGGCTTCTCAAGAAGCCCCGCCGCCTTCCAATGGGAGGACGTCGTGTTTTTGAAGCCAGATCCAGCTTAAAAACACCCTCGTGCCTTTGAAGCCGGATCCAGCTTAACAAAAAAAAGGTAATTCACGCTCTGAAAGACACGAAGTTCGCTCAGGTCGATGCGCCCTCCGCCCCGCCAGGTCCTCTCGCGAGTCGCCCTCGTCGCCAGATCTCGAACGGGCGCTGCAGCCGCAGTGCTCGCCAGGCCTGCGCCCGCCGGTCGCGGGCCCCTGGGCCGCTCCCCCCCCCGGGGCGTTGCTCTGCCGAGGCGAAGCTCCTTTTGGAAGGGAGGGGGAGGGGGAGGAGGAGGAGGAGGGGGAGGGGGAGGAGGAGGGGGAGGAGGAGGAGGAGGAGGAGGAGGAGGAGGAGGAGGAGGAGGAGGAGGAGGAGGAGGAAGGGGAGGGTCCGTAGCCATTTTGGCTCAAGGCTAAACGTAACGAAGGTTCGGGGAACCGAGGTGTTGCGATTAGCTTTGGACCCTTCCGTAGCGATTTCTCGAATCGCTTGGGGCTTGCCCGCGGCACACCTTCCAGATCTCTCATCCTGTGCACCACCAGTGCTCTCTCCGAGCCATGGGCGATGGCGTTCACACCATCCCGAGCCAGATGCAGATGGCCACAGACATCGACCTCGACGACATCCCGACCTTCCCGCCGTCGCAAGTGGGCGCTGGTGGGTCTTCACAAGTGGCTACTCCTGTCCGTGGCGCTGCCCCTCCTGGTGCTGAGTTGGGTGGTGGTGTCCAAGGAGAGCAAAGTGGTATCAACAAGCGTCGCGCTGGCCCTCCACCCGCTGGTGACGCTGACTTCGAGATCGTCCATGCAGCCAACCTCCAGGGCTCCATCGAGGCCTTGCGTGCGGAGCTGCTCGAGCAGGTCACGAACACGACGTCCGCGCTCAACTCCAGTCTTCAAGGATTGGCCACCAGAGTGCAAACTACATGCTCGGCGATGGCATCGCAGGTCGAACAACGTCTCAATGGAGTGGAAACTATCCAACGCGGCCACACCAAGCAGCTCCAGGTTCTTCATGAAGAGGTCAAACAACTCAAGCGCGAACTCAACGTGGTCAAGGAGACCCCCAGTGAGATGCCCACGGTCTTCCCGAAGTTGTCGCTGGACTCGGCGTTCAACCGTGCCATCGACGCGTCCATCATCGTGGTCCGCTGCAAGGAGCAGACTGCGAAACATCAAGTTCAAGGAGCCCTTCTTCCGTGGCTGGAGCGTCTCAACATCGAGTCGTCCGAATGGGAGCTCCAGGGGGAGCCGTCGGACAAGAGGTTCACGATCAAGTTCAAGGGTAGTTCTCAGTTCGCCGCCCGCCGTGCACAGCATGCACTCAGCCTGCTGCGCCCGCAGCGTCCTGGTGAAGAGTGGATGCGCTTTTTTGCCCCCGCGATCTCGGGCGCCCGCTCGGAGATCTTTGTCGGATCGGACAAAAACCAGTGCCAGGTCAAGCGTGAAGTTGCGCTCAAGGCTGCCAAGAGGTTCTTTGAGAACCGCTTTCAGGACAAAAAGTTTTTTGTTGACAAGCTGCGCGGCACCATCTCCACTAACTGGCGCCAGCTCGTGGAGATCACTCCACGGGCGGACGACGCGCCGCGGATCCGCTGGGCGGAAGCGAATCTGGCTCTCGAGAAGATCTCCCGCGAAGCAATCGAGGAGCCGCTGGCTGTCGCCATCCAGGGAGACAGTCAGACCCAGTGGTCTCTTTAGCACGTTCTTTGCTCTCTGGAGCGGATCTTCCGAGACGCCGTTGAGGACCGGCTCTTGGAATTTGAATGCCTTGTTGCACCGTCAGACTCTCGTTCGCACTGCGAAATTCCGCTATTTAAAACGCCTGCTCCGTCCTGGGGCAATCGTGGCCGCGCAGGAAGTCCACGGACCGACTGCAGAGGTGCGAGATTTCTTGCATCACGCTAATCTCCCCTTCTCCTGCTCCTCCTCTTTTCTTCCAGCTGCGCTTGACGACGATGGTATCACCAGGCCGCGCCCAGCAGGAGGCGTTGTCACACTCTATCCGAAGTTTAGTCCCAGCAGTGAACGGGAGCGGAGGTTCGGCAGCGCGCCTCCCCTCGTCTCTTCTCTCTCTCTGGTTCCTGGTCGAGTATTACACACGCGTTTCTCATCTCTTGATGGCCCGACATGGATCTCTCACTACAACGTTCACAATCACAGTATCTCTCGTGTTCAACGTCGTCATGTGTGTCAGTGTATTGCTAACGATCTAATGGATGCTAGTCGAGACCCACAGAATAAGCTGGTCATTTTTGTCGGGGACTTTAACTTCGGGCTGCAACCGCCCGCGCCGCTCTACCCGAGCGACGAGCTTTTCAATGCCCCCCTGCCGCCGCCCGTCCCAGGGGCCCCCGAGTGGCGCGAAGTTCTTCGTAAGATGGTCGAGTTTCAGCTAGAAGCACCTACTCATTATCATGCGGGGGTACAGCGCTTATCCTATATCGATCGGTTGTTCTGCTCTGCTCCTGGGCGGGTGTCATCGCAGATGGTTACCAGCGGGGAGGCGGTGGGGATCCCAGAACAGCTCCTAGCGAAACACATATCTGACCTTGCTGCAGTCTGTGCGACTCTTGTTGCTCGTCAGCGGCCGCCTGAAGATGCCCGACCTATCCCGCGTGAGATCTTTCGTTCGGCCGAATTTGCATGGTATATGCCTCGTGCACTTGCTGCTGCTGAATATGAACATCTTAGCGCACCTCTCAGACACGCATACTTTAAGAAACTCATGATAGAAGCAGCCCGACATGCTCGAAACTCGCTTATCATACACAAGCCGCAGTCGCTCGACGCCAAATTCATTGTCCTTCGTACGTGTGCACGGGCTGTCTTTCGGCAAGATGTGCGCCTCCCCGAACGTGTTTGCCTGTCCCACCCTCTCGCTCGTGAACAACTCGTTTACGACGAAGCTGCGAGCACGGTCGATCTGGTCTCGCCGCTGGACTTTGCATCGCTCTCTGACACGCTGCACGCTGAAGTTTCACAGCGTCGGCGACAACTCGCGCAAGCGAGCCCTGCTGCTGCTGGTAGCGAGCAGCGCCAGGCTCGGCTTCGAGGGCGGGCGGGGAAAATGAAAAAGGCTGCCAAGTTATGGCCCCCCTTTGACAAACGCGTCTCTCTGGCGGGAGTTCGGGCCCAGGGACGAATTGTCGACGCTTCGCGTATCCCCACCAGCCCATCCAGAAACGATGCTCAGGGGAGTTGAGGTGATCAGGGAAGTCGGGGAGCATGCAGAATAACAAAGGGCGGGGGAAGCTGTCACAGACCCCGAGAGGGGGAGGATGGAAGAGGAGTCGTCGTCGTCGTCGTCGTCGGAGGAGGAGGAGGAGGAGGAGGGGGAAGAGGAGGAGGAGGAGGAGGAGGAGGAGGACGGAGAAGGAGGAAGAATCGGAGGAGGAGGAGGAGGAGGGGAAGGAGCTTCTTGGGGGTCTTTTGAGGGCCTCTTGGAGGGCTTTTTGGGCGCCTTGGGGCATCTTGGGCGCCTCTTGGGACCCTCTTGAGGCGCTCTGGGGAGCCTTCGGGGCGCTTTTGGGGCCATCTTGGAGGGAGTCGATCAAACAAGAGGGGGGGTTTAATTAGCGTCCCCCCTCGGAAGCCCCTAAAATCGCCTCTTGGACCCCTCTTGGAACGCTCTTGGAGTGCTCTTGGGCGCTCTTGGGGCCGTCTTGGGGCTCTTTTGGGGCTCTCTTGGGGCCCTCTTGGGCCATCTTGGAGCCATCTCCAGGCCTCGGATGGCCATCGGAAGCGAAAGGCGAGAAAGCAAAAATCATTGATTTTCCTTAGGTTTTGGGACGATTTTGGCCTCTTCGGGGCCTCCTTGGGGAGCTGTTTGGCCACTTGGAGTTATCTTGGGGCCGTCTTTGGGCTTCTTGGAACCATCTTAGGAGCCATCTCGAGCGATCTTGCGCTATCTTGAGCCATCTTGGAGCTCATCTTGGGTTCTCTGAGGCGCTCTTGGAGCCGTCTTGGGCCATCTGGGACGCTCTAACTACCCGCGGCCCCCCCCGTCCAGGTCCAGGGGAGGGGGTAGGGGGAGGGGTAAACCCCTCCCCAAGGGGGAAGAGGGAGGGGTGGAAGAGGATCTGCTCTAGACCACCTACGCCCAGAGGGCTGGTGGGATTTGACGGGATCCCCCCCGCGTCCTTGAAGCGCTGTCTGCTCACTGGGCCCCTGTCGTTTCTGGCAAGCCTTTCGAAGAAGAGCCCGCGAAGGCGTACCTGCAGGAGTTCGCCCCCAAAGTTTCGCGCCACGATCTCCCCCCCCCCACCTTGGCCGTCCTGGAAAGCTACCTTCGGAGGCAGTCCGACTCTGGCCCTGGGCCCGACCGTCTTAGATATGCTGCGCGGCAGCACGCCCCGCAAGGTTCCGCCATGTTGTTTGGCTTCTCGCTCTCCTTCAACTTCAACGAGCTGCTGGGAGTTTACATCCCCAAAGGCACGGAAGTTGGCGATCAAGGCGGCATTTTTCGGGACGTTGGGGATACTCGGCCTCTCGGCCTCAAAAATACGGACTGTAAGATTACGACGGGGGTCTGTTGCTGGGAGCTCTCTCGTCGCGCCCCCGCTGGACTCGACTCGAATCAACGTGGCTTCGTCTCGGGCAGAAACTTTTGTTCGAACATCGTGGAGTTAGACACTCACGCGAGGGTCTACTCAATGGGTCCCAGGGCGTCGCTTCCGCTGCTTATAGGTTTTGACTTCGGCCAGGCCTTCCCGAGCTTGTGTCGGAGATGGCTGATGCTGGTGCTCGACGCCCTCGCCCTCCCTCCTCCTTCGGTGGTTCTACCAGATTATCTATGATAACGTCACGTGTTGGGGGAACATTGGTGGGGTCACGAGCTTTATGTACCACATTACCGCTGGTATCGCACAGGGCTGCCCGGCCTCCGGGCTTCTCTTCAGCCTCGCCCTCGATCCCTTTCTCCAAGACTTTCGCTCCGTGGTGGGCGGCACGGGCCGCGGCCATACGAGAGCTTGCGCCGACGACATCGGCATGGCGCCGAAGTGAGATCTCGGCGGTTTTCCCGAAGGCTCAGAGACTGGCGCATCTGAAGCTCAAGATCCCGAAGTGCCACATTGTCCCGCTTATTGGTTCAGCATCCCCTGAAGTCATTCACCAGTATCGCCTCTGGCTTAGCTCTCACCTTGGGGAATGGACCTCCATGGGAATCTCGGGCAAACTCAAGTACCTCGGGATGTTTCTAGGACCTGACGTCGAATGGGACTCGTGGCACGCCCCGCTCAGCAAGTACCAGTCTCGTTGCGCCATGATAGCTGCTGGTGGCTCTGCGACTGAGGTCACCGCTTTGCTCTATCGCCGTCGTGCCGTCACGGTCTTATCCTACGTCGCCCAGTTCATGATCATCCCTCCTCATCTCCGCAAGTCAGAGTACCAGCAGCTGGCCCGTCTATTTAAGACACCATTTCGATGCTGGGCGAACGCCGACTGGCACCGCCTCAAGGACCGGGGTGGACCCCAAACGACCTCTGTCCTCGCCCTTTGCCTTGCATCTCTGATGCGCTCTTGCAAATACACCCTCCCGTGCTGGCGTGACTGTATGGGGATTTTGGATGAAACCGCGTGGGCCGAGCTCCCGCTCGTCACTATCGTTTCTGGTTATCCCGATCTTGAAGGAGGGCGCCGCTGGTGCCCGAAATTTTGGCGGTCCCGCCCTATCGCTCAAAATCTACAACAGGCTGATCTAGGCTTTCAGGATTCCCCGACTTGCAGGATCCCTGGTAGGACGGCTCTCCGTGCGCTGCGAGACCATGTTGCCGTTCACCCTTTCCTTCCTCCGAAAGTTCTTCATCCCCAACGTGTTCTCTATCTGTCCCTCCTGCACTCCCTCTTCCCCGATAACCTGACCACGATGTTCAAGGCTCGTCTGCGCAGAGGATGCCCAGAGTCACTGCAAGAGATCGAGACAATTGGCTGGGATCGCTGCCGTGCCGAGATTCTCTCTCTCCCTCCCTCCTGGCGCGCTGCCGTGCTGAAAACTCTCGCCGCTGCCTGGATTGCTGACAGTCGATTTCAGAAGTCCACTCCGTGCATGCTCGGATGTCCAGAATGTGCTGACAGATTTCGGCACTACTGGAAGTGCCCTTGTTTCCTGAGGCTCCTCACAGAAGTTGTTGGACACCCTCTTGACGCCCGTCCTCTCGCTCGCCTCGGCGTCCTTTCCCCCTCTCGCGCCTCTTTCACCGCCCCTGTCTCTGCCTACTTCTTGTTCAATGCCTTGCGCCCTCTCGTATCTGTGTCAGCGCCTGTGATCCCGCCAGTCACGCAATCCAGCGTGCTCAGGGCGGTGAGGTTTCAGGTGGCCCGCCCAACGTGCGGTGGCCTCTGCACGTGAGGATGAACCCCAGGCGCCCCCAACTACGCAGGAGGAGGAGGAGGGGGAGGGAGAGGAGGATGGGGGAGGGGGAGGGGGAGGGGGAGGGGAGGAGGAGGAGGAGGAGGAGGAGGAGTAGGAGGAGGAGGGGGAGGGGGAGGAGGAGGAGGAGGAGGAGGAGGAGGAGGAGGAGGAGGAGGAGGAGGAGGAGGAGGAGGAGGGAGACCCCGAGCCCCTTCGGAGAGGCGCCGTGGGCAGCGGGCCGAGCCACGAAGCCCTCCGGGAAGCCTCCGGGGCCCCCTCGGGGGCCGTCCGCGGCCCTTCGGGGAGGCCTCCGGGGAGGGGGCCGCTCGGCGAGGCCCTCTGGGAGGCCTCCCCGAGCCCCTCGGGCGGGGCGGCGAGGCCCTCTGGGAGGGCCGCCCTCTCCTTCGGCGCCGCCCCCTCCCCGCGCGCCGGCGATCGCCGCTGGGCGACGAGGACGGCGTCGTCGTCGTCGTCGCCGCCGTTGTTCGAGGCGGAGCTGGCCGCGGCGGCGAGAGGCCGCCACCCCGAGGAGGCCCGAGGAAGCGGAGAGGAGGCCGCCACCCCGAGGAGGCCCGAGGAAGCGGAGAGCCCCACCGAGGCGGGCGCGCGCGCACTGTGGTGGTGCACGCAGGCGACGACGGCGACGACGGCGGCGGCGACGACGGCAACGACGACGACGGCGACGGCGACGGTGACGGCGACGATGACGACGGCGACGGCGACGATGACGACGGCGGCGACAATGACGGCGGCGACAACGACGGCGACGACGACGACGACGACGGCGGCGACGACAACGATGACGACGGCGACGCGAGGGTTGCGCAAATCAGATCGTCGGAGACCTGCGGCATGGGGGGGGGGCTGGCCGGGGTGCTGCACAGGCGCTGCTGGTGCACGCAGGCGAGTGTTTCGTTGGTGCTGCGGGCGCGCCTCGAGGGTGCACGCCGCGACCGCCGTCAGCGTTATCCCCGCCCCCGTCGACCCCCCCCCCCCCCCTTTGTAGCACGCGTAACGCCCAATGGAAGAAGGACGATCTCTCCGTGCATCGCTTCCGCTCGAAGGCCAAGACCGGCTGCGCAAACGAAAGAGGCGCTCGGAGGTCCGCGCGGGTGCCCCGGATCGGCGCTGGCCCACCTCTTGGCAGGCGAAACACGGTATAGCATAAACCGTTTTGCGGTCGGGGGAGCCTGTTCCAGGGCGGCTGAAGAAATTACACCCCCACCTGCCACTGTGGGGGTATAAACTTCCCTGCCTCCATGGGACAAGCGCTCCCGATCGCGGACAAGTTGTTGTTCTCTCATGTTTGCCTCATGACTCATGGCCTTCGGCCCATCCCACCACCGTGCTTGGGTTGTGGGTATGAAGCCTGTTGGATGTTCGTTGGGATCTTGGGGGAGGCTTCTCGGGGGGCCTCTTGGAGGCAGTTTGGACGCCTCTCGGTGGCCGTTTGGGTGACTCCTGGGGCCTCTTTTGAGGCTCTTGAGGGCCCCTTGGGGCCTCTTGGGGGCCTCTGGGCGCCTCTTGGGGCCGCCTGGGGTTTTTTTGGCGCGGAAGGCTCGGATTTTGGTTCGTGATCCTTCTTTTGGGTCCCTTTGGGGGCCGTCATTCAGGAGGGGAAAAAACACACAGACACAATTAATCGTCGATCCCAAAGAACATATGGGAAAATATGGGAAGTGGGCGGGAAGACAAACACCCAGAAAATATGGGGAATAGTTTTATTTGTGTGTATTTATTTGTGTGTCCTGGGGCCCCTTCAGTTTTGGGGCCTGCTTGGGCCGTTTTGGGCGCCCCTTGGGATTCTTGGAGCCATCTTGGAGGCCTCTTGGGCCGTCTTGGGGCGGTCTTGGGGGCCTGACGGGCCGTCTGGGAACGTCAGGGGGCCGAAAAGGCGAGAACGCCAACATCCTCCAAAAACCTCAGGAAGATCAATGATTCTGGCTTCTTGGAGCCCTTTGTAGGGTCTCTTGGGGGCCTCTTTGAGCGTCTTGGAGGCCTGTTAGGCCGTCTGGGGGCCATCTTGAGCGTCATGGGGCAATCGTTCGGCGACTCGGGGCCTCCTTGGGCCGTCTTGGGGGCTTCTTGGGGCGCCCTCTTGGCCCGTCTTGGGGCCCTCTTGGGCCCGAATAAGTCACGCGGGGAGATGCGACGGGCCGCAGAAGAACCGCGGGAAGCCCCGGCGGATTTGAGAATCTGGGCTCCGGTCCCCTTAAAGACTCCTCAGGAATGAGGACTGAGGCTCAGGGGATTGAGCAAAGGACCTTAGGACACGCCCACTCCGTGCTCAGAGGCACGGTGGCAGATACCGTCCTTCGCCTGCTAAACCTCCACACCCGCGGGCTGGCGGCTGGCGGCTGGCGAGCTGGTGATGTTGATGATGTTGGTGATGTTGGTGATGTTGGTGATGTTGGTGATGTGGGTGGTGGTGATGGTGGTGATGGTGGTGGTGGTCGTGGTGGTGACGACGACGACGACGACGACGACGACGACGACGACGACGACGACGACGGTGGTGGTGGTGATGATGATGATGATGATGATGATGGTGATGATGATGATGATGATGATGATGATGATGATGGTGATGTTTGTGATGGTGATGGTGATGGTAATGCTAATGACGATGATGGTGAGGCTGGTCAGGACGAAGAGGCGCAGGAGTGAGGGAGGTAATACAGGGCGCGAGGCGGAGATCCGAGGGGGGATGGGTGAGTGGGGGAGGAGACGGAGGAGGCGGAAGAGAAGGAAAACAAGGCCCCCTCCCCAAGATCCTCCAAGAGCATTTGGGAGCACCCATGAAAACAATCCTCCCCCTTTCAGAGTTCCAGGGCCGCGATGTAGAGAAAACATCCGCGCAACTTGGAGGGATGGGTGGTCGGGGTAGGGTGTCGGATATGGCGCGAACGCAACCTGCGTGTCCCCCCCTCCCTTCTCCCTCGTCCTTCCCCCCCCTCCCTCGCCCCAATCTCCCTCTCTTGGAAGATGGGGGAACGAAGAAGAAGAAGAAGAAGCAACAACAACAAAACGCGATAACGAGACAACACAGGCAATCGCGGTTGATCCGATTGCGAATTTGACGAAATACCATAAGCGCATCAACTAAGACATTGGCCTGCCATCAGGTGCCCCACTGCATTGTCTTAGCACCTGGTGTCCCCAGGGACCCGCAGAAGGTCGGATCGACGAGGGAGGTACCCCATATCTTTCTTCTGGCAAGGCTCCTCATCGTATACATCTACTGTAGATGGCAATCACGGCACGAGGCCTGCTGCTCGGCCGGAGAGAGTTGCCTGCCCTCCAGGGGGCGTTCCGTGCGTGAGCACGAGAATGATCGCGTTCCCGCGCGGAGCGATGTCCGCGGTAGGGTGGCCCAGAGGTTAGTCTCCGCAACTCTTGAAAGGCTTGATTCAGCATCGGCGTTGGTAGATCCTCGGTCAAAAGCAGTCTCAATCTAACTTAACGCCGCCTAATCCGACTTTCGGCTTAATCCCGCTAAGCCCGGCTGAATCCACGGCTCGATCTGGCGTAATCCGTCTTAATGGTTCTTACATCGGGACGAATGGCCCTCATTCGATTTCATGACGACCTCCTGCCTCTTGACGGGGAAAGAGAGCCGAGGCCGGTACAGGGTGCTCCTGGACGACCTCGCCACGGCCGTCGCCCTGCAGCCCGCCAACTGCGTGCTCCTGGACGAGGGCGTGCGGGTGTTGCTCCGGGGCCTGCGCGGCGCCCAGCGGAGGCATCAGCGGCGATCTGGGAGAGGCTCCCGCGACGGAGAACGTTCAGGATCAGACCTCTCGCCATGAAGGAAACGGGTCCTGATCTCTTTCCCCGTCCCTCGGCTCCAGGGCTGTCCAAAAGCTGCGCAGGACGAGAAATTTGCTTGGGGGGAAGGCCTCCGCCAACTTTGCCTTCAAAGTGCGTCTGAACGGAGCGCAATCCCGAACGGTGCGGTCCAAGAGGGCGAACGGGTGATTGAAAAAAACAGTTCTAACAGTCCCGTCATTGAGAGTGAGCTCCATGCGCTGCACCAATGGGCCGTATGGCAGTGGCTCGTGAGTGAATGCATGGCGGGTTCGATGCTGCGAGCGCGAGCCAAGCGAGCCAGGGACCTGTTTCATAACAGCCTGAAGGACCCGGCTACAAAACAGAGGATTCTCGATGCAGCTCTGGGGTTCAGGACCCGCTGCCCGTCAGGAGCATCGGGGGCCCCCATGCCGTGCGGTGACCACACCGTGCGGTGAGTCGCTGGGGACCTCGGGGTGGCCTCACGATCTTGGGGCTCGGGTCGCTGTCCGAGGCGATCGGCGAGCAAGGCAAACGGACGCGTTGGCAAAGAGTTACACTCGGGGCGCTGAATAAGGAACCTTTTCCGTTTGGGAGGGGCTCAGTGTTCTTTAGTGGTTTTACAGTTTTCCCTAGGTTGCCCTTAGGGTTTCGATGCGACATCGAAGTTTTAACTTGTTGAAGAAAGGGCTTCGTTCCTTATTGAAAGGCCTCCGGCCAGTGCCGCCGATCCGAGGCGCTCCAGATGCTGGTGGTTGACACGGCGACGACGACGACGACGACGACGACGACGATGACGACCTCGACGCCGACCACGGACGACTTACGACTAACGGGAGGGGAGGCGGGAGGCGGGAGGAGGGGAAGGGAGGGGGGAGGAGTGAGGAGGGAGGAGGGAGGAGGGAGGACGGAGAGGATGGGGAGGAGGCGGAGGAGGAGGAGGAGGACGCGGAGGAGGAGGAGGAGCAGCAGGAAGAGCAGGATGAGGAGGGAGGAGGGAGAAGGAGGATGAGAACGAGGATGAGGACGAGTACGAGGACGAGGATGAGGATGATGATGATGATGCTGCTGCTGCTGCTTCTGATGATGATGATCATGATCATGATCATGATGATGACGACGATGATGCTGATGCTGATGCTAATGCTGCTGCTGATGATGACGATGATGACGGTGGTGGTGGTGTTGATGATGATGCTGAAGATGATGACGATGATGATGATGATGATGGTGGTGGTGGTGGTGGTTCGGAGGAAGAGGGGGAGGAGGAGGAGCAAGGAATAATGGGATGATGATGAAGATGATCATGATTATGGTGATGATGATGACGACGATGAGATTATGATGATGATGGTGGTGTTGACGATGATGACGATGATGATGATGAGTATGATGAGGGTCATGCTGATGATGATGATGTTGATGATGACGGTGATGATGATGATGATGATCATCATCATCATGATGATCATGATGATCATGATGATGATCGGGGTGGTGGTAGTGATAATGATCATCAACACCACCACCACCACCATCATCATCATCATCATGACAATGATCATGATCATGATGATCATGATGATCATGATCTTGATGAGGAGGAGGAGGAGGAGGAGGAGGAGGAGGAGGAGGAGGAGGGGAGGAGGGAGGGAGGGAGGAGGAGGAGGAGGAGGGGAGGAGGAGGAAGAGGAGGGGGAGAAGGAGGAGGAAAAGGAGGAGGAGGAGAGGAGAAGGAGGAGGAGGAGGAGGAGGAGCGGGGGGGGGGGGGGGGGAGGAGGAGGAGGAGGAGGAGGAGGAGGAGGAGGAGGAGGGAGGAGGAGGAGGCGGAGGAGGAGGAGGAGGAGGAGAAGAATGAGAAGAAGAAGAAGAAGGAGAAGGAGAAGGAGAAGAATAAGAAGAAAAATAATAAGAAAAAAAAGAAGAACGAGGAGGAGGAGGAGGAAGAGGAGGAAGAGGAGGAGCAGGAGGGGGAGCGGGAGGAGGAGGAGGAGGAGGAGGAGGAGGAGGAGGAAGGAGGAGGAGGAGGAGAGGGGAGGAGGAGGGGAGGAGGAGGAGGAGGCGGAGGAGGCGGAGGAGGCGGCGGCGGGAAGAAGAACGAGGGGGAGCGGGAGGGGGAGGAGGAGGAGGAAAAGGAGGAGGTGTTAACATGCAAGCGTTCAGGTGACTGGGGAGGAATAGTGACCCTGTTACCTTTGGCTCAAGTGTTTAACGGCTGAAGCCACCGAGACTCGCTTCGCCGTGCGGGAGTATAAAGGTGACCGATCATCATCACTGTTACTGGGCTCCCGTGCAGAACCCTCCTCGGGGTTTTGCATGGTAGCGGAGCGCGGTTGCCATGGCGGCGGCGGCGGCCGCTGCAGCTAGGCCTGGGCAGGGCGACCCGCCGGTTAACCTCAATGTGCCGGCAGACAGAGACGCATGGGTCAACATGGACCCTAACCGCTTCAATGACCTGTGCGAGCAAGCATACCTGAACGGAGACTTCAGTTACGTTCAGACAGCGTTACTTGCAAACCACTATGGATTTGCAACGTTCATCAACGAGCGAGTGGCACAGGACCGAAGGGAAGTATCGAACGCCGAGGCATTCCAAATGTTACAGAGTGCTCATAAGACCAACAGCATGTTGTTAGCGATTACGAAGAGAAACGCTGCACTTGAAAGGGATGCTCGCAGGCTGGTGGAAAGAGTCACCGAGTTGGAGACCAACAGCGAGGTACAAGATAAGTTGATTGAAAAAATTGGTCAGCTTTCGGAAGCAATCAAAGGAAGAAGTGGAAGCAAGCACGGGAGCGGTAAACCGATAAGCGAATATAAGGCATTACAGGCGTTAAAGAACTTCAGTGGAGAAAGAGCAAAGTTCAGAGACTGGAACGACAAGTTCTTAAACGCGCTGGCCCAAGTAAAACCGAGTTACCGACCGGCGCTGAAAATGCTGAACAAGAAGTTGGAGACACTCGACGGAGTTGTACCGGAGGAGGACGATGATGACATCATACGCATAATGAACGGCCGATTAACAGCAAGCGATTACTTGAAGGCGAATCCAGCTAAACAAGCAGAGGATGACAACAAAGGAGAGCACGAGTTTACCGAGGGAGACAAAACTCAAATGGAGGAAGACTTATGGTACATCCTTAACGAGAAGCTCGAAGGTGCAGAAGCAAGAGGAAAATTAAAGGGATTTATGGATGGTGATGGAATTATGGCTTGGCAAAAGGTTTACAAGTGGTACTCGGCTGTTACCGGAGCGACTCTGTCATCAAAGATGACACACGCCATGAACCCTGAGCCGCCCAAGAAGATTGCTGATACTGTCACCCGACTTGAGGAGTGGAGTGCATTGGCAGAAAATCTTGAAAAGCATGGTAAAGATTACTCACTGCCTCTCCCCCTTAGAATCACCGCACTCAGGGCAATAATGGTGCATGCGAACGATTGGTTCGACGAGTGGCAGCAGGCGTGCTGGCGAACGCCCGACGCGCTTAACATTGACACATTCCAGAAGCTATACTCTAAGTGTGAAGACTGGGCGCGTAAAAAGAAACTCGACTCAGACACCAAGAATAAAGATGCGATGGACATTGGGAATATCAACGAGACGAGTCAAGGGTCCGAAAATATCTGGGACCAGACAGGATGGGTTGACGAGGACGGAAACTGGTGGCCAGAAGATGGATCTTGGAGTTACGGGCCCTGGGCCAATGAGAGTAACAGTGGAGATCACGAAGAAGTCGACGCCGTAAACAAAAGCAAAGGTAAAGGCACAAGCCCCAAATGTTACAATTGTGGAGGCATGGGTCATTTAGCTAGAAATTGCACAAGACCTAAACAGTTCACCAAAGGAGGTAAAGGTGGCAAAGGCGGAAAAGGCAAGGGTTACCGGGCCACCTACGGGTCCTACATGAAAGGTAAGATTGGAGGCAAACAAGGTGGTAAAGGGAGTGGCTCGCGGGGTGGAAGTTATGGAAGCCAAGGAAAATGTACCCCCCATAGCGAGCGTGAGTGTTACAAGTGCGGTGCCAAAGGGCACATCGCCGTTAACTGCCCGGGCCCCAAGAAGACCGCCAACGAAGTTGAGCAAGAGAGACCGACAGTGAACGCGGAAAGTGAACAAACCACCTCATTTGGCCAACCGCAACATGTTCTCAGCGTTGAAATGAGGGATGCAGTGAACGTGCCACTAGACCAACTCACAACTGAGGAGGTTAACGGGCAATGGGCTCTGACCTCACACGCCAGAAAGAAAATGGCGCGTAAGGCCGCAATGAGCCTGAAAAGAGTTTACCATGAGCATCAATGCAACGGGGACTGCAATCATGTGAATCAATGGGACCAGAGGATAAGTAAAAGTGTGAAACAGGAAAAAAGTTGGCTGGAGAAATGCAGAGAGATTGGGCTGATCGAGATGCGAGACTGTGATCCAGAAATTAACGCGGTGCCACCTCAGAGTACAACGCATGAGACAATTGCGGTTACCGTGGACTCTGGGGCGTACAACACGGTGGGACCCCCCAAAGTAGGCACATATTTCCCCATTAAACAAACGGATGCGTCAAAGCAGGGAAGACATTACAGCGCAGCAAATGGAACGACGATAAAGAATTACGGGCAGCGAGTGGTCACCGGCAGGAATGAACATGGGAACGCAGTCAGCATGCCGATTCAGGTAGCGGAAGTCAACAAAGTTCTGGGATCCGTCAGGGAAATGGTAAACGCTGGAAACAGAGTTGTGTTTGACAAGGATCTTAACGGGAGGTCCCTGAGTCACATCATGAATAAGGCCACGGGTAAATGCACAACTATCCACGAGAAGAATGGCACGTTTCAGTTCAACAGCACAGTGCCGAGGGGGCCAGCGGAGGCCGTCAATCCCAGGAGCGAAGTGAACGCAGCTGAGGGTTTTCCGCGGCCGGGAACCCTGGAGGCGGATCTGTTCTACTAAGCCCCTCATTACCCGTAAGACCAAGCGAAAACTTAAATGTCTTTAACGCCGAAGAAGGTGAAGGGAGTGAAAGTGGGGGCAGCGAGAGTGAGTTGAGTGATGTGGAAGATGTATGTGTGAGCGATGAAGCGGAGTTACCGAAGAAAGTTTACTGTGACATGAGGCCCTCAAGGGAGGGGGTTGAGACGCACAACACAACGCATTTACCTTACCGAAGCTGGTGCCCACATTGTGTTAGAGGAAAAGCACGCAGGCGCAATCACCGGAGACGCAAAAGGGAAAGGAACGGAAACGTACCAGTGATTTCAATGGACTACATGTGGCTTAAAGGGAAAAAGGAAGACGGCGAAAGTGCCAGCAATGGCAACCCAGTTCTAGTCATGCATTGCAGGGAGGCCAAATTAACGTGGAGCCGAGTGTTGCTGAAAAAGGGAGTGGACTCATACTCAGTAAAGGTGGGATGTGACATGATCAGCTTTACCGGATATAAGAAGGTTATACTCAAAAGCGATGGAGAAGCGGCAATCACGGCGCTGGCCAACAGAATTAAAGCGTCGCGTGACCTCGACATGGGTGTTGAAGTCAGTCCTGTAGGCGACTCAAAGGCCAACGGTGAAATCGAGAGAGCAGTTAGAACGGTGCAAGGGCAAGTTAGAACATTAAAGAGCGCCTTGGATGCCAATTACAAGACCGAGTTTAGTGAGAGTCGCGCGATAATACCATGGCTGGTGAGCTATGCGTCTTCTCTGATTAACAAGTTCACGATAGACACGGATGGAAAGACAGCCCATGAGAGATGCAGGGGGAGAAAGTTTAACAAGCAAATTCCTGAATCCGGCGAATGTGTCATGTACTTAAAGACGCCTGCACACAAGGGCCGCGAAAAACTTGAAATGAGATGGGAAAGTGGAGTGTTTTTGGGAATAAACGAGAAGAGTCAGGAGCTAATTATTGGGACACCAAATGGAGCAATCAAGGCACGCGAGTTTAAACGGAAAGGAAGTGAAGCGGAAAGATGGAACAGCGACGAGATTACCGAGATGAAGGGGCCACCTTGGCAGCCTGACCCCAGTACGGCAGGAATGGAATTACAGTCTAGAATCATGGTGCCCATGGACTTGCCAGAGCAAGAGTTAACGGCACCTGAGACGAAGCCGCTGATTGCGCGAGGAATAGCAGTAAAGAAGCACGAATATTTAAAAATGGGACCGACACCGGGATGTTACGGGTGTAAATGTCTTGTTAGAGGAGACAAAGAGCACAAACCGCATAACGCCGATTGCAGGGCTCGAGTTATCGAGTGGCTAAAGAAACAAGAGAGCCCAAATATCCAGGCAAGGCTAGCATCGGCCCAACTGAGACTCGAAAGTAAAGGCCGCGCGTCGGAAAGTCAAAATCAGGAATCAGACAGTCAAGCGAAAAGACTGAGAATCAACGTGCCACCTCCGCCGAGCGCCAAGGTTGAGGATGCGAAGGATGAGTGGGTAGTAAAAGGAAACAAAGTTATATGTCAACACCGGCGACCAAGAAAAGAGTTAGCCTTTCCCACCAATGGTGGATGTCCGGTAGATTGGGACAAACTTAAACCCAGGAGATTTACTCATGCCATCCTGATTAACAGCGGTGAAATACGTGAACACGAAGACGCTTGGTATGGCAAAGAGGGAGATGACCAAACATGGGCCATGGGAAACCCCTTTAACGGTTACTGGACCGGGTGGACCGAGTTCGAAATAGAAGATGAAGAAATGAAAGACCCCCCAAGTGAACCCATTAAACGAAAAGCAGATGGTGACCATGACGAAGAAGATCAACAGGCAACTCAACATCGCCAACTTAATCCGGAACAAGATGAAGAAATGTCAGAAGTAAACGACATCAGATTGGGACTCAACATGATGGGATTTGACTCTGAGCTGGTTGAGTGGTTGACAGGCGGGGAGTTGAACGTCGTGCACCAATTGAACGAGGCAAGGAGAGCCACCAAGCTTTATGGCGCAAGTCAACATGAGACTCAGGCGCACGTGACTGAGGCATATTCGCCGGTGAGAGTTACAGGCATGGCAGAGAAAATGGGACTGATACCGGGATTAGCGATGGACTTAACATCGCGCGATCAACATGGTAACCCATGGGACTTTAATGTGCCAGCCATGCGAGCGAAAGCAAAAAAGATAGTCAAATCCAAAGCAGCCCCGTTACTAGTGGTGAGCCCCATGTGCGCAGCTTTCAGCAGACTCCAGACGTTCAACTTTAAAAAGATTAGGCGCTGACCGAGTAAAACAAATGTTGGGTTACGGGATCAAGCATTTGACGTTCGCGATGGAGCTTTGCGAAACTCAACGGCGAAATGGTTTATACTTTCTATTTGAACACCCCGCGGGGGCGACCAGTTGGAGCACTTCAGTAGTGCAACGGTTGCTCAGAAACAAAGATGTTAAAGTTTACAATGGAGATTTGTGATGTTACGACTTGAAGCAGATGGTCAAAGGTGAAGAGATGTTCATTAAGAAACCGACCAAGTTCATGACAAACAGCCCGGCCATAGGTCGCGAGTTAAGTTGAGATGCAAAGGGCAACATCGACACATGGCGTTAACTGGTGGCGGAAGAACTCACCGATCATAAGTTTACCCAGACATATTGTGCCGAGCGATATTGAGGGGGCTTGTGCAACAAATGAAGGTTGACGGACGCCAAGGGGGCACGTTTAAAGAAGAGGAAACAACAAACATGGAAGTTGACGAAGAGGAGCAAAGTGAAATGCAGATAAGCGAAACCAACTGGGCAGGTGAACATGCGGACCAAGATAGAAAGCACAAGCACCAGTTAACCTGGACGAGAAAAGATTATGGAACCCAAAGATTGATGTTGCTAGGACCAAGTGGACCACAATGGAGTTCATGCATTAGGAGACTTACCGTTGACTTGGACACAGGGAAAGTTATCGAGGACAGGCCCGTGAACGAAATCATAGGTAGAGAGAGAAGGAGAACGTTCAAGAAGGGACCGGTTAACACTTCTACCACCTTTACGTATGAGGCTGTTGGCGAGGTTGCTCCACACAAGTGGAAGCGCAGTGCATGTGAACATGGGGGCTGGCTCAAGACGCCCAGCACCTGTGCAGCGTGTGAAAAGGTTGGCACAGTTAAACCTCCCCCCATGAATGCGATCAACGTTGTTCACAAGGAAAATGGAGAGATAACTCAAGCCTGGGACGATGTTACTGGAAACGAACTCGATCCTAAACTAATTGTGAAAGCGCGCCAAGAAGAAATAGAACAATTCAGAAAACACAGAGTTTACGAGAAAGTGAAAGAGGAAGTGCGTTGGCAAGTTACGGGGAAGGCACCCATCGGAACCAGGTGGATAGACATTAACAAAGGAGATGAGTTAAGCCCAGACCACAGGTCAAGGCTAGTGGCCCAGCAAGTTAAATACAATTCCAAGGAAAAGAATATATTTGCGGCCACGCCTCCGCTGGAAGCACAGAAACTGCTTTTCTCAATGGCAGTTACCGAAGGAGTGGGATTCACGAATGGCGAGCGCGAGAAAGGATTAAAGCTGGCATTCATTGACATTAGACGAGCTTACTTTTACGCCCCTGCAAAGAAAGACATATTTATCAGATTACCGGACGAGGATTATGAACCAGGCATGCGCGGAAAACTACTGAAGTCAATGTACGGAACAAGAGACGCAGCAAGCAACTGGGAAGACTGTTACATGGACTTTGCCATCGAAGTTGGGTTCAAAAGCGGAGTTGCGTCAGCATGCGTGTTCAAACACGAGATTCGAGCCTTATGGTTAACGGTTCATGGGGATGACTTTACGCTACTAGGGGGTGACCATGATCTCGATTGGTTTGAAAATAAAATACAGGAGGAGTTTGAGGTAAAAGTGAGAGGACGACTTGGACCAGGAAAGGAGGACATGAAAGCGATCAGGATTCTTAACAGGATAGTGGAATGGACTGAGGAAGGGTTGAGATATGAGGCAGATCAAAGGCACAGAGCTTGAGCTTGAAGGAGTAAAAGTGAGGACTGAGGTACCAGGTGAGCGCATTCCAGTTGAAGAGGGAGATGAGGTAGAACTTTCGCCCAACATGACTAAGAGATATCAGGCATTGACGGCCAGAGCGAATTATTTAGCTCAAGACAGATCGGACATACAGTATTCAGTGAAGGAACTTGCTAGAACCATGTCAAAGCCAACCATGGGCTCTTGGAAAGGCCTAGTCAAGCTAGGAAAGCATTTGAAGTACCACAGCAGAAGCAGTTATGTGTATCAGTATCAAGAACAGCCCCGAGAGTTGACGATTTGGACTGACACGGATTACGCAGGATGTAAGCGAACTAGGAAGTCTACGAGTGGAGGAGTAGTGATGTGGGGTAAACACCTTATAAAATCGTGGAGCACAACTCAAAGTGTGATTGCGTTATCGTCAGGGGAAGCAGAATATTATGGACTCGTAAAAGGAGGTTCAGTTGGTCTAGGACTTCAGGCCGTGTTGAGAGATTTTAACTTGGAAGTTGAGATCACCCTGAAGAGTGATGCCACGGCTGCAATTGCCATTGCGAGCAGACGAGGTCTAGGGAACGTGAGACACATTGAAGTATGTCAACTGTGGTTGCAGCAGAAGGTAAAGGAGGGGGTACTTCGAATTGTGAAAGTAGGGACACATGAGAACACAGCAGATGCATTAACCAAGTATGTCAGTCGTGAGAGCATGAGCACACACCTACGAAACACGAATCAATGTGCACTAACAGGTCGGCATAATCTTGCGCCGGCTACCGAATGTTGACATTCGCAGCTCATTTCTGTCAAGCAAGCCGTCTCGATTAAAGCCTCCTCCATCCATTACCTCTTACTCTTGAGCGTGAACGAAGGCATGGCGGCTCACCAGGTCAACGTCACGATCAACGGCTCCGTGGTTGACCAGAGCCCGCCTGGGGATGGACCGGTTACGCGTGAGAACCTCAATCGCCGTGTTGACGACATCGCCAACGTTGCCCATGCGTTTACCGTGACCCTCACCAACATGGCCATTAACTTTCACGGGGCCCATGACAAACATGTTGACGAGGCGCAGAGGGCCGCCGATGACATGGCGCGGAGGATCGAGGACTTAACGCGGCAGAACGCTGCGTTGCTCCACGCCAGTGACGACGTCAACGAAAACCTCAAGAGGGCGCAGGACGAGGTTAACGCTCTGGTGGCGACGATTACAGAGCTGAACATCAAGAATCGCGACTCGGAGGTTAACACGGCGGAGAATGCGACCAAGTACAGGCGCATCAACGAGAACATTGGTTACCTCTTGAACACCGCCAGACGTCTTACCGAGAACATCACGCCTCTGCAGGACTTCGAGGGCAAACGGGATGCGGCACTACGCATGTTAGTGGGAGTTACCGAGAGGCTTGAGGGTTTACAGAGGTTCTTGAATGACCCGATCAGCTCCTCGGTTACCATCATCCCGCAGGTGCCTCCGCCGTTACCTGAGCTGCCTCCAACGGCAGCACTCGCCAAGGCGCCACCCGTTGCCGTCACCGCGGCAGCCGAGTCCATGGCCTCAGGCGCGCCCCCAGTGATGCAGGTTAACGTGGCTCCATCAGGGAAAGCTCCCCCGGCTCAGGACCTTACCGGCGCAACCACCAAAGCCGGAGGGATCCGACGGTCCATGTCGCCGAACAAGATCCCGCAGTCAACGGAGCCACAACCTGTTTACAAGAAAGCGCCAAAGGCCATGCATGAGCGTAAACGGGAGTTGGAAGAGTTACTGCAGATCGGCATGAAGATGGATGAAGATCGTGCGAAGAGCAGTCAACGTGACGAAGCACCAAAAGGTCCTACCCCTGTTGTGAACGCGAGGCCGGCCAAGCCACCTCCTCCGGGGCTCGGCGAGTCAAGAGCATCGAGCAGCGTTAGCGGCATGAAGCCCCCGCCTCCGGAGCCCAAGAGGTCACCGGTCCAGCGCATCCCGCCACCGCAGCCTCAAGTCGTTAACCGCACGAATGACCAGCTTGCGGGATACTCTCGGAACGTCGCCAGGGCCGTGTACCGCCCGCTGTACCACGTCAACGGTCACATGCCCATGCTGAACGACAGGAGCGACGACTACGACGTTAACTACAAGGTGGAACCTGACCCCAGGGAAGTGGTCGCATTAACGATGAAGACGCGCGACAACTGGCGCAGGTTTGAGGGCAACTTCGTCGGGCATGTGGCGAAGACGGGTTTAACGACCCCTGGCGGTCGGTCTATTCAGGGCAACACGGGGCGGGAGCTTAACGATTACGATGAAGTATTCGTTGACATCTACGGCCAACACGCTTACGGTTTCATCGGCTATGCCGTGTTGAAGGGCCCAAGCAGCTGGAGATCTCAGTTGACGGACAAAGAGTTGACCAAGCATGATGAATGGGTTGACGCAGTTGGGCACGTACAGCCCCTGTTTGACGACGAGTACGTGCCACCACTCCACGTTGACGATATTCACCCATCGTGGTTTGAGCTCCACAGTTGCCCGGACACGCAGGTGTACGTCAACAAGGTGCCGGAGATGAACGAGAAGCAGCTTAACGGTCTCCTCTTAACGTGGGCAGGGATGCTGCCCCACGGCAACCCCACCGTGATCTCTGTTAAGCACCTGGTGGAAGACACCCGCGGGCCGCACGGTTACATCTCGACTGGAGTTACCGTAATTCGGTTTGCGACGCCTGACCTTGCCAAGCTCTACTGCCGTTACATGAACGGGTTCCAGGTGCATTACCGCAACTACTTCATCGAGGACCTCGAGGTCAGGAGAACCGAGGAGTTAAAGGGCAGCATCAACAGGCCTCCAGTCTACTGGCACCAGACCATCTTAGATGTCGCTCTTAACGATCAGGGACCCATGAGGGCACTTTACCGTGACAATTGGCCTGCTGATCATATCACCGAGCGTAAAAGCGATCATCGTGAGAAGCTTTGCTGGTTTGGCTGGTTACCGTGCGACGACTTCCCCAACTGGCTTACCGATCCGACCTGGACTGTGAACCCGTTTACCGGCGCTGCGGTCGAGGAGCACCTCCGTAACAATCCAGGCGGTGGGCCTCTGTTGAAGGCCCCCCACGCCAGTTACTGGAGGGCCATCGGCACCTACCACAACATTGTTGACGGGTCCATCAAGAGCTTTGACGAGGGGTGCTGGCTCGACGACGAGGAGCGCATTAACGCGTACCTGGACACCGACTATTACAGCCCGATGCAGGCCCTTAACAGGGTGTCGTCCTACACAGCGGCCAGTGTGGGGCATCGCGGGCTACCGAGGTCGAGGGGCGCACGGGCCCCGTCGGTGAGGCGCCCGCGCCGCTCGTAAAAGGTGGCAGGTGACCAGCATGCTGTAGTTTACGCTCTCCCTCATCTCCCCTCTAACTCGGCTTAACAATCGTGTGGCGGTAGCTTGTTGAGCTGAGCCTGCGTGCATGTGCATCTTTTGTAGTTACCGCAGGTATTGGCGAATAAACAGCGAAAGCAATCAAAATCATCCAAATGCTAGCCTGCCGTGTAAACTTTAGATGCTCCGTTTAAACTTGTGACTGCAAGAGCGTTTACTCGAGCTCATGTTACATGTGTGAGATACGTGGTGCTCGTAAACGCTGTCACGAGACCTTTCGAATTCAACGATATGACGATTTGCGTGCAGCATGTTGCGTAGTTTAACTTGTTTTTATGTTTGAAGACACCTCCCCGTCAGCCCGTACGGACTAGCGTCCGAGGGGGGGTGTTAACATGCAAGCGTTCAGGTGACTGGGGAGGAATAGTGACCCTGTTACCTTTGGCTCAAGTGTTTAACGGCTGAAACCACCGAGACTCGCTTCGCCGTGCGGGAGTATAAAGGTGACCGACCATCATCACTGTTACTGGGCTCCCGCGCAGAACCCTCCTCGGGGTTTTGCAGGAGGAGGAGGAGGAGGAGGAGGAGGAGGCGGAGGCGGAGGAGGCGGAGGAGGCGGCGGCGGCGGCGGGAAGAAGAACGAGGGGGAGCGGGAGGGGAGGAGGAGGGAGGAGGAGGAGGGAGGAGGAGGAGGAGGAGGAGGGAGGAGGAGGAGGAGGAGGAGCGGGAGGAGGAGGAGGAGGAGGAGGAGCAGGAGCAGGAGGGCGAGCGGGAGGGGGAGGAGGAGGAGGAGGAGGAGGAGGAGGAGGAAGGGAGTAGGAGGAGGAGGAGGATGAGGAGGTGGAGGAGGAGGAGGAGGAAAGGTGGAGGAGGAGGACGAGGAGGAGGAGGCGGCGGCGGCGGCGGCGTTTCAGGGGGAGGAGGAGGAGGAGGAGGAGGAGGAGGAGGAGGAGGGGAGGAGGAGGAGGAGGAGGAGGAGGAGGAGCGGGAGGAGGAGGAGGAGGAGGAGGAGGAAGAGGAGAATGAGGAAAGGAGGAGGGGGAGCGGGAGGAGGAGGAGGAGGAGGAGGAGGAGGAGGAGGAGGAGGAGGAAGGAGGAGGATGGAGGAGGAGGAGGATGAAGAGAAGGAGGAGGAGGAGGAGGAGGAGGAGGAGGAGGAGGAGGAGGCCGGGACTGGGACCGAGAGCCTGGACCGGGGTCCAGAGTCGGGGCCAGGCCTGGGGCCAGGGTCGGGACTGGGACCGAAGCCGAAGATTGGGAGGAACATTCAAAAATAGTTTCAAAAGTAGTCGGGGGACGATTTTGATGGTATTTTGGGGCATTGCTTGAGCATTTTTGGTGTATTTTTGATTGTTCGTCCAGAGTCCGCCTGTAGGGGGACATGCCCGACCAAAGAGTAGACCTGCGCTCGGCCCGCTGGCCTCCCGCCTGCCCCCTGAGACGAGGCGATGTAGAACGCATTTCTGCGTCGGTCGCCTCGAGGGCGCCCCCGAGGTCCAGCTCACCGGAGCTGAACGGGCAGATGGCGCAGGTCCGGGGCGTCGAGCGCGCCTCATCCAGGCGCGGGGCTCCGCCGGGGGGGCCGGCCCCGCCTGGAAGCCTGGACTGCAGCGGGAGGGGAGGGGAGGGGAGCAGGCCCAGATCTCCGGCGATCTGATTTTGTTCAGTCCTCGCTTGTTTGCCCTTGACTTCGGCCTCCGGGGCCCCGTATCGGGCCTCAGAGCCTTCAAAAATAATTCCAGGGCACAACTATTGGCCCCACGGAGAGAGACGGGACTTCTGGGGCCGCACAATGAAAACAAATAAATGAATACTAAAAAAGAACATCGGCGAATGTCCGCCGGGGAGGGGCATCGAGGAAGGCGAACAGGTGAGGTCTTGAGAGGCGTTGGGCGTTTCTCTCTGGTGGCAGGCCTCGGGCATCTGGGGGCCTCGCGGAGGAGGGGGAGGACGATCGGCAAAAATTGCAGGGGGGGGCTGGCTCAGGGGGGGCGATCAGCAAAAACTTTCAGGGGAGGACGATCTGCAAAAACTGCAGGGGGGGACGATCAGCAGAAACTTGAGGGGAGGACGATTAGCAAAATCTTCACGGACGCATGCAGGTCCCCGTCTGAAATTGCCCTTCGGGGAGGGGAGGGAGGGGAGGGAGGGAGGGGCACTGAGGAGTGGAGGAGGACTAAGTTGAGGTCTCGGGAGGCTCGAGGCTTGAGGCATCCGGACACGTTCGCGGAGAGAGGGGGAGGACGATGAGGAGGACGACGATTGGGGGTCTTATCCGCCCCCCAGCAGAGGCCATGTCGATCCGATCGATCCAATTCGGCATTGATTTCGCCCGGCTCGATCCGATTCAATTTAGGCCTTCGGGATCCGATGCGGGCCGACGCTTGCATGGCGCTGCTGTGCATCCTGGCGCGGCCGATCCAAGTCGATCTCGACTCCGTGCCGATGCAGCCGATTCGATACGACTTCCAGATTCGATTCTGGGCCCAAAACCTGCGGCGCGCCCTGTCGGCGTCCATCTGCGTGCCCTCCACCACTGCTCCTCTACTCCGCGCGCGGCGTTCCCCTTTTCCTGATATTAGGCTTCTGACTCGATCTGGCCTTCAGGTACGTTGTCAGCGAGCGAGCGAGCGTGGAGGAGCATAGCGGCGCATAGGGAGGCTTCCGCTGACTTCCCGAAATTTTGAAGTTTCCAGACATAATCGGGTTGTTCCTGCGGGTTCTTGCTGTTTTCGCGGGGTCTCCGAGGTTCGAGAAGGGACGAGGAAGGAAGGGAGGAGGGAGGATGGCCACGAATATGGGGAGGAGCAGGAGCAGGCCGAGAGAAAGGGGAAAAGAGGGTGAGAGGAGGGGGTGGAGGACAAGCTGTGGACATCATGGATGAAGAAGGGAGGGGTCGCCTGTGCTAGAGGGAATTTGGGCAAGAGGTGCCATAGTTGCCTTCGTGCTGACATAGGTGTTTGCATCCTTGGTGCCCTTCGGAGGAGTTGGAGGAGTAGCAGCAGCGGGAGGTGCAGAAGGAGGACTGGGTTGGGGAGGAAGGGGCGCCTGGGCCAGGGTGTGAAGAGTGCACTCCCCTGCCCCTCTGCCGCCCGTGCCACCGTGTACGCATGTTGTACATGCTTGTCATGTTTGTGGCATGCACGCTTCCCGCCGCTGTTTTGGCCCTAGTCCTAGGGCCCTGGGACTGCACCCGCAGTTGGACTGCCGCGCGGTCCGAGCTAAAAGAACTGCACTGACATTGGTAGCGGAGCTTGTAAGCTCCAGCGGACGCACTGCGTGCTCTGCTTCGGTGGCTGTGACCACCCGCGCGGGCCGCCATGGCTGCCAGCCACGACGGCTCAGATGCGGAGGCTGCGTCCTCCGTCGGCGCAGGCCCCCCAGACCTGCACGCGGTCCTGCGCGTGATGGCTGAGACCCAGAGGGAGCTCTTGGCCTTGCATCGGGATCGCGGCGGCGACAGCGGTCCCAGACGCACACGTCTACTGCTGTCGCAGGTGAAGCTCCCGGAGTTCGACGGTGCCGTCGGTACGAGTACCAAGAAGTACCGGGAGTGGCGCAAGGCAGTTGAGGTCATCCGCAATCTCAACCAGCTTTCTGACGTGGAGCTGGGCCTGATCATCTACGGCCAGGTGACAGGTCGGGCCAAGAAGCTCGTCGAGGTGCTTGACGCGTCGGACCTTCGACGCGAGGACACGCTCGAGACTATCTTCGCTATCTACGATGACGCCTTCGAGAAGATGGACCACGAGCGCCTGGACCAGGTGCATCAGGAGTGGGAGCGAGCACACCGTCGAGCAGGGCAGCCCATCATGGATTGGACGACGTACCTTCGGAAGAAGCGCATGGAGTTGCAGCTCGAGGACCCCACGTCAGCGATCAGCGATCGCGCGCTGGCGAGCAAGATGCTCCGTGGCGCTGGGCTGTCGCAAAAGGAGCAAGCGCAGGTGCTCTTCAATTGCGGCGGCATCTACGACTCGAAGCGGATGGAGGTCGTGCTGAAGGCAGCCTACTCGAAGGTGCACGACACCGAGAAGCGCTCGGTGCTCCCTCGCCGCTCGCCGTTTGTGGCGGCGCAGCGTGATCACGGGCGCTCCTCCGGGAGCTCGGGCGGTCGCTATCCGCACCCTCCCATGGCTCGCAGGCCATACGTGCTTCGAGGACGCCATGGCCAGCATGTGCACGAGGTGGAGAACGGTGAAGACTACGATGACCACGACGGCGACCTGGAGGAGGCGCAGCACGACGAAGATGAAGCAGATGACCAGGACGATGGAGACCCCGGAGCTGGCGAGGGGATCATCTTCGAGGACGGCGCCGAGGTCGAAGAGGAGCTGGCGTCGGACAACGACGGGCCTGATGACGAGGAGTACGAGGCGACGGAGGATCTCCAAGAGGCGTTCTTGGCCAGTTGGAGGGCCAAGCAGAAGACGGCAGCACAGCGTCAGAAGCGCGGATTCGTTGCCCCTCGGCAGCGGGACCCCAAGAAGATCAACGTCAGCGGCTCCTTCCAGGCTGGTCGCAAGCCGACGGACCAGCGCAAGGCTAACAGCCGGTGTGCTGACTGCGATCAGCCCAGCCACTGGCGCGGCGACCCGGAGTGCCCCAAGGTGAAGAGTGGCGAGCGCGAGCCGCACAACAAGACCGGGCCTAAGAGTGGCCAGCCAGCGTCGCCCAACCAGCGGAGCTCTGCGGAGCCGCCGGCTCCAAGGCAGGCGCATGGACCGGTCATCCACTGGGTTGGCATGGCAGGCAGTGCCGAGGAGCGTCGTGGCCGCGCCCCATGGCGCCGCGCTCCCCAGTCGGTGCCTGCCCAGAGGCATCTGGTGGAGGGCCGAGCCGATGCTCCAGGGCGGATCGTCATGAATCCTCGACCCAAGAGCATGCCTGCGCCAAGTCTACGCCGGGATGCCGACGATGGCCCCGGGCCCGCACAGGGCAGTGACGAACGCGCGCGCGCCCTTGCCAGGCGCGGGGAGGATCAGGAGGACGAGGATGCATGCGTGCGTTGCCATCGCATTCTGGCCAACCCCCAACCCAAAGGGGCACAGCGTGGAGTTGGAGTTTCCTGACCTTGCCACGGTCCATCACATCGTGGAGCGTGTGACGAACAAGAAGCCCATCTTCTTCAAGCAAGGCCGCTTCGAGGCTCTCGACTTCGTCCAGGGTCGGCCCATGCGGCTGCAGCTGACCACGTCGAAGCCTTGCACGGCGGCTGAGGTGGATCTCGACGAGATCACGGCAACTATGTTCAAGATCGTGATGGGCGGAAATCGCGATACCAAGCACCGCGACGATCGGCGCGGCGAAGGCGGGATTCGTGACACCAAGCATCGTGAAGATCATCATCGAGATCGTCGTGACGACCGCCACCGCGATCGGGGAGCTGTTCTCCGTGAGCATCGCGCCCCTCCTCCGCCCGAGGCGGGGGCCTCATCGCGTTCGAGGTCGCGGAGTGCACCGGATGGCCGCGGTGAGAAGGAAGAGAAGCGGAGCACACCGGAAGGCCGCGGTGAGAAGGAAGAGAAGGAAGAGAGGAAAGAGAAGAAGAAGAAGGCGAGGAGCAGTAAAGAAGAGAAGATAGAGAGGAAGAGGGCAAGAAGCAGCAGGGAAGTGAAGAAGGAGGCCGAGGTGAAGAAGGAGGACGAGGCCAGCGAGGAGGATGAGGCCAGCGAGGACGATAACGATCAGCGGCGCGAGGATAAGGAGCTGCCGTTCACGCCGGAGGAGATGGATGAGATCTTCTGCAGCTGGTATCCGCGTCAGGACATCTTTAGGGATTACCTGACGCCGCCGGCAACCATCCACTTCATCGCGAAGAACGACCGCATCGCGCGCCTCAACCTCTACACGCGCCGCTGCGAGAAGCCGGACTTCTCTCCAGCCAGTGGCCCTGCGAGGGCCTATCCTGCATTCGTGGTGGATGCCGCAGCGGCGGCGTCGGCGAAAGGGGCATCGAAGACTAAAGGATCGAACGTTCCGGGAGAACCTCCAGGGAACACCCCAGACGGAGCTGCGCCAGGACTAACGTCTGCCGCTCCGACCGGGGAGGCTGCCGCCGCCCCTAAGGACGAGGACTGGGTCATGGCAGGAGCCTCCGAGGACGTGAGGAAGAGCGTGGAGAAGAAACGACTGGAGGTCTCGCAGCGTGACAAAGCTGAGTTGCTGGACCGCCTCGCGCTGATAGAGAAGCAGGAGTCGGAGATGCATGCCCGATTAAACCCAGGCGAGGTCTACGATGGCCTGCAGAAGCGACGTGAGCAGGCACCTCTGCCAGAGCGTGCACTGCCTACATCTCCTGAGCAGCAGGGGGTCGGAAGCGTGTGGAAGAACATGGAGGGAGTTCGACGACGTGCTCATCTTCCAGCGCCTCCAGGAGCCGCGAGCTCAGGCGCGCCTGCCGCTGCGACGGCATCCCCAGCCGCATCTGGAGCCCCGCGCGTAGTCACTACCTCTGGACGGAGCTACGTCATGAGTGCCGGTGCCACGCAGAGCGACCTGGAGAAGCAGCAGATGCGACGGCGAGAGGCCGGTCCCATGTCCGAAGGCGAAGTTCGACCCAGAACTCATGCAGCAGCAGGCTGCGTGTTCTCATCCGGCGGACGAGCTGAAGCGGCAGTCAAACGGCACCGCGATCTTCGCGAAGTGCAAGAAGTGTTCGTTGAAGTCGGTGATCCATTACACGTTGGAGAAGCCCAAGGCGGACGAGGAGGACTCACTGCAGCGCGCGGACCCTGGAGCAGCAAAGGGCGCGGACCCCTGGGCAGCAAAGGGGGCGGACCCTTGGGCAGCAAAAGGGGGATCTGCGACCCACATGGTCACTACCCGAGAGGAGTGCCCCCGCAAGGTGATAGACGAGCAGTCCGTCACGCTTGTTGTCTTGCCCGCGGGGCTGGCTATGATTGACACGGGCTGCAAGCGGGCTGTCGGTGGACGTCCGTGGCACGTCGAGCTGCAGAAGACTTTGGATGCCATGGGCGTGCCGTACCACAGCATCAACCAGCGCGAGTACTTCAAGTTCGGCCCAGGCGCGCCGCTCTTGACAGAGCGTGCGTGGTGCTACACAGATGGCATCAATGGCACGCAGGGCGAGGTTGTGATCTCCGAGGTCGATGCCGAGGTGCCAGGTCTCATCGGTCCTGATGAGATGGCAGAGTGGGACGCAGCAATCAGCTTCAGGAACGGTACTTTCACGGCGAACGGTGTGACCAAGCCGTTGGTCCCGGCTGCGTCCGGGCATCCGTGCGTGTCATTGCTGGATTCCCGGGCACCGGTCGCGAGTGCCTTCCCCGTCGGACAGTCAGAGGGGCAGGACGAGCTCGCCGACGAGATGTTCAGCGGAACTGCGAGCCACGAGGAGAAGGATGAGCGCAGCGTCGCTGAGACCGCCGAGGAGGAGGACACGCACGATTCTGATAGCAACGATGGCCAGGACGCAGGCGATTCAGAGCTGAGTACATCCCACTATCACACCAGCGACCCAGAGTCCGCGGAGACGGCATCGAGTGACGAGGAGGTTTTCATGGAGAACGCGGACAACGAGGTTTTCATGGCGAAAGGTGCTCGCAGGCATGTCCGGAGCAACCTGAAGGAGCTGGAGGTTCTGATGACCGAGGAAATGGCGAACAGGAAGCTTCGGGCTGATCGGCAGGAGCAGGACGCCCTCAAGCACTACCAAGAGGAACGTGTACTACCTTTTCAGAGGGAGACCCGGCGGCGACCGGGGCCCTGGAGGATCGTGGAGATCTTCGCATGGGCTTGCCAGCTCACGATCCTGGCGGCGAACATGGGATGGGACGCCCACCAGCCCATCACAGCGCCAGAGTTTGACCTCCTGACGGTCCAGGGCAGGAACGAGGCACGGGCGTGCCTGGTTGCAGTTGACCCAGACTTCGTGGCTTCGTCCCCGCCTCCTACGGCATGGAGTCGACTGCAGAGGGTCGACCAGCGAAGGCCTATGCGAGTGCGCCGGCAACGCCGAGAGCGGACCGAGTACCGCATGTTGCTCTCGTTCACGGACGAGGTGATGCAGTGGCAAGCTGCAAGGGGACGCGCAGCCATGGTAATGGACCACGCGCAATCGACAATCTGGAGCCAGCCACCCGTGAAGGCAACGAAGTCGAACACAGCATGCGAGGACGCGATCTGCCTCCAGGACACCACGAGGGTGTTGGCGAACCCTGAGGTTTGCACGGCTGCGCGCGGAAGCTGCGCGGAGGAGTTCACCAAGGCTGTGATGACCGGTGCCAAGGGATTACTTGGTCCGGCAGTGCGAGAACTCGAGTTTCCTTGCGGCGCACTTCCCGGACCCCACGGAGGAGCCCAGGAGTTATGGACCCGAGCCCGTGGAGCACGGTCCTGGAGAGGCCCCCGGAAACGTTTCGGAGAGACCTGAGTGGGGCAAAACACCGCAGGAGATTCGAGCCGAGATTCGCGAGGCATTGCAGAAGACGGTCAAGGAGGAGTCCATGCAGCACCCTGCGGAGGAGGAGGAGGTTGCAGCCTCCTGGTCAGAGATGGAGCTCCCAGAGGTGGTGCGGCAGGACATCATGACGAAGATTCCTCGGAGTACGCGACGTGCTGTGCGGAAGGCCCATCGCGGTCTTGGACACCCCAGCCGACCGACGTTCATCAAGATGCTGCGTCTCGGCGGTGCAGCGCCCAACGCGTTGGCATACGCGAAGCATTGGCAGTGCCCGACTTGTGCTGAGTCGGAGGCGCCGCCCCGTCCAGTGCAAGGGACGGCGGACGTGCGACCATTCGGCTTCAATGTGACGGTTGTGATCGACGTGAAGTACCTACGGGACGCGGCCAAGGAGCAGCTGGCGGCCCTCAGCATGGTGGACGCTGGTACGGGATGGCACTGCGCATGCCTTCTCAAGAATAGGACGGCCAAGCACGTAGCGCGCCAGATCATGAACGAGTGGTTCAAGCATTACGGCGTGCCAGAGAACATCGTGATCGACCAGGGCGGCGAGTTCGAGGGCTACTTCAACGCGCTGATGGAGCAGTTCGGTATTAATACGAAGACGACGGGAGCTCATGCAGCATGGCAGCATGGCCTGGCAGAGCGCCACGGAGGATTGCTCGGCACTATCTGGGGCAAGGTGGTGCACGAGTTCCACGCCCAGGGCAAGTCGATGTCTACTGCGGCCCTGGCTGCCATCGTCAACGCGAAGAATCCGACGATCAGCCGCAATGGGTTGACCCCGGAGCAGGCTGTCTTCGGGCGGATCTTGAATTTTACGGAGGTGACTAACAGGGACGACGATGAGGTTCTCATGTCGGTTCTCGGCGCTAAGGGCATAGCTTGGCGTTCGTCTCAAATCCGCACCGCAGCCAAGATGATGTTGCTGGAGCGCGACGCGACGGACAAGGTGCGGAGGGCGCTGCCGCGACAGGCGCCGACGGTCGTCGGCGATCTGCGCCCAGGATCGCGGGTGTATTTCTGGGCACCGAATCCGTTCAAGGGACGTCGTCGGCAAGATCCTGAAAGATGGCGGGGTCCTGCGACTGTGATCGCGAAGGAGTCCAACAGCCGGTATTACGTATCATGGCGTGGTCACGTGCTACTTGTTGCTCGTGAGCAGCTCCGGCACGCCTCCTCCCAGGAGGCCGCGGCTGCGGAGTCCATCCAGACGGACGCGCGGCTGACACAGCAGCGAGATGATCGCGCCTACCACGACATCGTGGACCTCACGCCCAAGGTGAAGGTTCAGAAGGTGAAGAAGACATTCCTGAAGAAGGAGCGTGACCGACATAGTGAGCTCGAGGGGCCCAGGCAGCCTCGTGTGGATCTGAGGGCCCTGGACGCCGGTTAGGTACAGGCTAAGGAAGAGGAGCCCCCTGAGCAGGAGCAGTTCCCGCAGCTTCCGCCTCCGAGGAGGGCCCGGTCTCGTTCCCCCCCAGGCCGGATGTCCTCTGGAATGTACCCGGAAGCTCCTCCGGGAGCAACGGGCTCTGGCGGCCCTTCGGCGCCGCCGATCCCCAGAGACGATGTCGAGCTCGAGCGGAAGCGGAAGTTCCTGGTAGATGACGTGCCGAGTTGCATTAAGAGGTCGCGTCTGCAGGCTGCCCCTACGAGTGGCTTGCCGGCTCTCCGCGAGGTGGCCATGAACGCTGTGGTGCACTCGGGGCCCCAGGAGTGGTTCGACCAGAATGCCTTGGATGGTGTCTCCACGCTCGTTCAGAAGGTCGTACGAGGAGTACGTGTGCATCGAGAGCCACGGCGGAGACTCTATGATCACGACCGCCACCGGGAGTGCAATCGCCTGTCGGTGATGCTCTCCGCCACGGGCCAGTGTGCCTACAAGGACGACGGCGCGAGCCGTACCAACGAGCGCACGGAGGACAGCTGGGTTGGTCTCACGCTCTTCTACCACGACAAGCCGGACGCTCAGGCACAGGGGGTGTACTATTTGGACACTCCGGAGGGTCTTGTACGGCAGCCGATGACTTACGAGGAGTGGATCAACGTGTCATCTGTGTATGACGCATGGCTGCAGGAGGCGCGGTACGAGCACGACGTGTTCGCACTCGTGATGAAGCAGAACGCGAAGGAGCTAGACCCACGTCACTTCGACCAGCACGAGAAGGCTAAGTTCGACGAGGCCGATGCCGCCGAGTGGCGGCAATGGATCGCCAACAACACGGTCGAGCTGGTCACCGAGGAGGAGGAGAAGAGCATTCCAAAGGACAAGATCATCTCGGTGCCCATGCGTTCGGTTCGCACGAACCGGGGGCGAGGGCTGGAGTTGGAGGCGAAGTCGCGCTTGATCATCCCTGGCCATCTCGACCCGCAGCTTGGTCTATTCAGGACGGATTCGCCTACTACTTCCCCTTTGGCCGTGCTAGTGTGTGCGTCTATCAGAATGGCGATGGATTGGACATTCGAGTGCTTCGACGTAGCGACTGCGTTCCTGTCCGGGCTGAAGCTGGAGCGGGAGCTGTATGTGAGGGCTCCTAAGGACGGGCTTCCAGCCGTCGACTGTGCTGGATGGCCAGCTGCGCGGCCTTATGCGTTGCTTCGTCTGCTGAAAGGGGCGCACGGTTTAACGGAGGCGCCTCGGTTGTGGCATCTCCGAGCCCGCCAGGTGCTGACGGACGAGGTCGGCTTTGTGGACCTGCGCTGTGCTCGAGCTGTCTTCGTTTATCGGGCGAGCGGCAAGTTGATTGCTATGTTGACCTTGCACGTCGACGACGGCATGCTGTTTGGGGACCCGCGCGACCCCCAGTACCAGGAGGTGAAGGCGAATATCAACAGGCGTTTCAACATCAAGCACTGGAAGGAGGGCAACGACAAGGAGGCAGTCGCCTATCTCGGTGAGGAGTGGTGGCGCCACCCCGATCACATCGAGATCAGCATGCACGAATACATCGGCAAGCTGACAAAGCACCCCCTTGCAAGGGGTGGCGACGAGGAGCGGGAGATGACTCCCGAAGAGCACCACGACTTCCGGAGCTTGCCCCAGAAGGTGCGATGGCCTGTCGCACGCGTGGTGCCACAGCTCGCGCGCAGTGCGTCGGCGCTCGCACAGAAGGATCCGAAAGGTCGGAGGTTACTGCACCTGCGAGTGCTCAATGACATCATCGACCGGCTTCAGGACTACGACAAGAGAGGTCTTGCGACTCTCCGGATCCGCCGCGTGGACATCGAGCGCTTGCAGGTGCTCACACTTATGGACGCTTCGTTTGCGAAGGACCCCGGCTGTAAGAGCCAAATGGGGTTCATGAGTATGATTACGGATACCCGAGTGTTGAAGGAGCTAGCTGTATGTTGTCTAGTGGAGTTCCAGAGCAGTACCATTACACGAGTTGTTGGATCTACGATGGCCGCAGAGTCTGCGGCTATGTCCGTGGCTTTGGATCGGCAGCTTTACCTCAGGCTGCTGATTGAGGCAGTCTTGCACGGGGAGCCGCCCTTGCAAGGGGACTGGAGGATGGCGCTGAAGGTTCCGGGGGCGCTGGTGACGGACGCGAAGTCGCTCTACGACCACACGTCCAAGATCGGCTCGATGCCGGTGTCTCGGCAGACCCTCATCGATTTGTCGGTGGCCAAGGATTTGATCGAGCAGGAGGCCATCAAGTTCAAGTGGCTGCCCAATAGCCACATGCTGGCGGACGTGCTGACAAAGGCCGCGCAGCCTAACGAGGTGCTATCGCAGTTCCTCCGCCACGGACTGTTCAGCATGGTGCCTACTGCTGAACAGGAGGATGAGGAGGCACACCGTCTGCGGCTGCGCCGCGGACAGCGTGAGAGAGCCAAGGAGCGGAAGGCCCAGCGTCGGGCCGCCGTTCCAGGGCCTGCGAGCCCGTGATGGTCCTGATTGCAGCCGCTGCATGGACTTAGTGAGGGCTACGGTGATGTGTGCACATACATTGAGATGACAGTCTGGACGAGTGAGTCTAGACATTCATATCTCATATTTTATATTTTGAGCCTCAGGCCGCACTTTGCTTGAGGTGTATCGGCCTGTGGGCCGGTATAGGCGATAACTGCGTGCAGCGCCCCCCGCTTGTAGGGAGCGGCATCGGGGCAGCATTGTACTCACCCAGTGTGAAGAGTGCACTCCCCTGCCCCTCTGCCGCCCGTGCCACCGTGTACGCATGTTGTACATGCTTTTCATGTTTGTGGCATGCACGCTGCCCGCCGCTGTTTTGGCCCTAGCCCCTAGGGCCCTGGGACTGCACCCGCAGTTGGACTGCCGCGCGGTCCGAGCTAAAAGAACTGCACTGACACAGGGGAGAGCCAGAGCGATTAATATATATATATATATATATATATATATATATATCGAACGTCCTTCGGCCCACGTTGCCAGATCGTGGATAAGGGGCCTCTTGGAAGCTTCTCGTGATCTGCTCGGAGCCTCTTGAGGACATGATGGGGCGGCTTGGGCAGTCTTGAGTCATCTCGGGATGTCTTGGGGCCATTTGGGAGCTGTCTTGGCGCCGTCTTGGGGCCATATTGAGCGTTTTTGGGCTCCTCCAGAAGCCGTCTTGAGACGTCTTTAGGACCTCTCGTGGCCTTCTTTGTCAGTTTTCGGTAGTTGTTTGGCCCCCCTTGGGTACTTCTGGAACTCTCTGAAGCCATCCATAAGCCGTGTTGAGGCGCGAAGCCATACAGGCAAATAATATTGAAACGCCAAGTGAGCGTTGATAAGTCGGGCTGCACAGGGGCCTCTTTCGGAGCACAGTCAACCCGCATTGTAAAAATCGATGGGGTACCTTCAAAAGGGTTCCCGTGCATCCTTGCCCCTTTGGCCCATCCTGAGCGACTTTCGCTGGCCAACCTCGTTCGGAAAATCGTTCACATCGGCCGCCAAGGCCTTCGCATCCTCTCTCTCTGCTCTGCTGTTGTTCACTTTGGCCACGACCGCAGTTAATAATATCGTTGTGAATAATGCCAGCAATACATCAAGTAATGCCAACAACGTAATCCTTACAGTGCTGTACCCACTTAGTAACAGTATACCCACCATCTCCATATCAAATCAGACTGCAACCATCTCCTCGGGGTAATCGTAGTCTCTACCATCTCAACAATGCTGCGTACGATTTGCGCCGGTGCAATCACTGTATATGTATCTGCAACCTCTTCCACCATGGGAGTGTCGTAAACTGTACCAGGTATGGTTGCTCTCTGCTGTAGGCAATACATGAGTTGCCTGCAGCCTGTACCTTTGCTTAGTAGTAAGACAACCAACATCCAGCACATGAACATTGAAAACAGTGTCATGTCACTCTCGAAACACAAATACTCCAGAATCATATATATGTTGCCAAGATAGAACGAACCACCATGCACTGATACACTGGACGATGTGCAATCGTTGCCCAAAGAATATATACAAGCATCAGAACCATAACCAGAACACATGCACAACATAACCAAATAGAATACTCGATGGGGGGACACGCTCCGTCGCATTTAAGGGATCGTGCCCACCCGTATGGGCTCTACGGGTCTCCCCCCTCGGGAACAGCATGCCACTGAAGTACATGAAACCTCATACTCAAATAATCACTGGTACACCAATCATCTGAGAAATGCCGTACTCTTTACCGAAACATCATTGTAGGATACACGAGTGATGAACTCCATATCCCATGGTATCACCTCAAATCTTGCATATTAGCGTTTGCCACAGATTGCGGCACAAAACTACTCCTGACGTCGTTTCGGAGAAACTTGCTTACAGTGTGTACACTCGAGTTCTTGATCAACTCTGTCTGCGCGAAAGGGTGAACGTACATGGCATCTGTTGCCAGGAACCGTGGTACGTGCATTGTGTTCCTCCACTATCTTGCTCCAGTCCCCCAGCTTCCGTCGTTGGCCCGTTGGATGTGACCCGCGATGCCCATCACGGTTGCACAGCAATCGGCCCCACGCAGAGATGGTGAACGTCTTTGTTCGTCTCCCACAGGTCAGGCACCTCAGGGACGGGTGTTGCTTCTTGTCTCCGCCATACAGTGGTGCCAGGACATGGTATCCTTGTTGGCGTGCTTCACGATTGTGCAATATTCCCTTTTCCTCATTCAGCTTCTTCCGACCTGTGAGCCCCTGGGGGTCGCGTAGCTCCTGCCCCGTGTATTCCACAGTCGCTCTGACAACGCTCATGGCCGTAGAGCGCTGTTCACGTTCGCGGTAACTCCCAGATTCTCGAACAACAAAGGCGACACAGGCCACGAGATCGGTCGGTCTGGCGTTGTCTCTGATGTTAGCTTCCAGTCTGGGTGGTGTCCAACATGGTGATGGTATCGAGGTCCATGGCGGCGGTACTCTGATACCAGCGTTCTTCTCCGTCGTCGATAGCGCCACGGCGCACAGCGTCTTCATCGTGTGATCGTGGTTCATGAAGGTGGGCATGCATAGAAAGCCTGGGACCTGCCTGATCCCCAAGGGCGTCAGCGAACAACATGCAACAAATACTCTTCTAGGTGCCACTTTGCATTCGCAGAGTTTGGTGACGCGGGCTGCTGCTGTCGAGAAGTATCTCGCCATGCGCTCAAGCGTCGCTGTCTGCGGGTTCCCTTGTGGCGTCACAAGAGGCAAACCAGTTGCAATGCTGTAATCCAGTGCCAATTCAGCCCACGATGCTGAAAGAGGCGTCTTGGTCGTGTCGTCTGTCGCCCAGCGCAGCTGGGCAAAATGCCAGATAATTGCTGGGCACAACGATTGTTGATAACTCCATTGTTTGTTTGTCAGCATCTCGGGTAACGTTGGCTGGAAGACCCGCTCTGCTACGTTTGGCCCCACTGGGCCCCACGTGAGTCCAGGAAAGGCAACCTTTGGACTCCAGGTGCTTGGGTTATCAAGTACAGGATCAAAATTGGGAGCTCCAGAAGATGAGGCTGACGTACTCAATGCTACACCTGGCGATGCTGTTGCTGTGCTGGCTGAGGCTCCAGTTGGTGCTGATGCGCTTGCTGATGCTGCTGAGCTCGAGGCTGCTGCACTCGCTGGTGTTGCTGTCGTCCTGCTCGCTAAGCTTGGTGTCATAGCTGGTGGCTTGGACTTGTGTCGCAATATTCTCGCTGTCGATGGTGGCTGTGGTGCTGCAGGCTGAGGCTCGCTTGGAGGTGGCATTTGAGGTCGGTCAGGTTGGTACTCTCCACCCTGGCCCATGTCGAGGTGAGCTCACGGGTCATGCTCGTCATCCTCATGCTGGTGGTGATAGGCCTGTTCCAAGTCAGCCTCGATGAGGGCATGGGCCTGCACGCAACGCTCGTCACGCTTGTCCCTGCCCATGTTAGTCAGCTCCTTGGCCCTGCGTTCAAGAATGTGCGCAGCCGTGTATTGCAAGAGAAAGCAGAGGTGCTGGCCTTTGGGGTGTTGATGACGCACCTCCGATGGTACTTGAAGTTGTCGTGCTGCTCGCACTGCACCTTGATCTGCTCTCTGGTTGCGTTCCCACAATGGTAATTCACCTTCATCAACAGTGTTGGCATTGCGATGTGCTTTGATTTTTTGAATGCGAAACGTCTCTGGGCCTTTCGCAAGAACTCCCGCGGATACTGAGGCCCATAGATCTTGATGTTGATGTGGTGATATGGATTCATCTCGGAGAAGGGCTGAAAACTGTCGGCAAGTAGAGCTGTGGCCCCCAAGACCATGATGCAAAATGTCTGAGGGCTGCAACTTCAGCTCTCTGCGCTCCTTGAGATACACTCCGTAGTGGCATCCCCACGTTGCAGTTGTGATTGTGGCCGTAGTGCAATGAGTAGCCTGACCGTCTCAAGCGCAAGTGTGAGGCTTGCCCTGGACACGCCCCGCCGCCAGCTACAATCAAAAATCCGTCTTGCATAAGTAGTTGGTCTGCACTTTCCCCACCTTCATAGCGTGGAGGTGGGGGTAGATCAGGTTCGTCAGGAAGTAGCTCGCTGAAGAAGGCACCGTACTCAGGCCTGTCTGGCATGAGACCACATTGACGGAGGCATACTGGGAGTTGAAGTAGGCCTTCAACGCTGTAGTGTTCATGTAGTGGTGCTCGCAGTGAATCCCAGCGGCCACAGTGAAAGAGAATATGATCAATATCTTCGTCCATTGCTCCGCAAACTGGACAGACCGCATGCTCAGATTTGCCCGTGAGGTGCCGTAACCGATGTCCCGTGATGGTAGCTCCCTGCAAGTACGCACGCAAGAAAGGAACTTGGTCACGGGTAACTTTGGGCACGACCACGTCAGTAGCATTGGGAAGGAGAGGCGGTTGGACTTTGGGTTCCTCATCTTCATCTTCATCTTCACGAATTGCAGCATTATCCGCCCTCCTGAGGATGGCGGTCGTAATATGATAATTGGTCCCATGCTTCACTCCTTGCATGTCTTTCCTCTCAAGTAGGTGTGCATCACTTCGCCAAATCCATCTCCGTATAGATTCACGTAGTACATGCTGCCACCACCCCTGAGGATGCTTGGTAAGATATACAGATTGTCCATGAGCTTGTTTGAAGGCATCAAACTGTGGCCATGTCCAGCCCAGGTCGTCAAGTACTGATTTGAGCTTTGTCATGGGCCCTCCATCATGTGGTTTGAATGTTCGTAGATCATGTCCTCGTCGCGCTTGTTGCTGCATCAGGTCCCAGCATCTTCTGACCATAGGAAGGACTCTGGCTGCAAAAGGGCTGGTGAGGATACGTCTTATAACTAGCAAGGGCTGTGCCGTTGATATCTGAATGGGATCCAGGCAATGGCCCTTGGTGATAAGTGTGAGTGCGATTGCTGGTGACCGAAAAGATCTGCCCCTGGTCCATAGTGCACTCATGATAGCGTTACGGTAATTTAGATAATTGTAACGCGTCAATTTGCGAAACTCTTAGACCAGGGGCAAGCCTGGGCAAAGAAGCTGTGGCAAGAAGTCGTTGTTTGCCTCTTATGCCCACTGGTGCGCCCGCCGTTCGCTTAGCAACTCTGCATGCTGAGCTGCAGCGCATCCGTCGTTGGGCTGTGGGACATGTACCAATAGAAACCACTTCGCCTCCCACAAGCATAAAATGCCGGGTCATTTTTATCTGCATGCCGACGGCCTGTGCAGCCTTGATGAGCTCGTTCTCAGCTTTGTGGGTGATGGCGCAGTGCTTTGTCTTGCTCAGGTTCGTCTCCGCGCCGCTGGGGCTGTCGAACTCCAGTGATTTTGAGTAGCTTTCGTCGTCCTCTGGGCATGGTCAGGTCCAGCAGCACGAAGATTGCCGTCATCAATGAAACTGCTCACTCTCGTGTGGCACTCATTTTCAATCGCATTAGACCATATCGTCATTAGAGCCAGAGCTTGCTGCAAAGACCAGCTGTCGCCCTGCACATATCCATTTCGTCTCGTCTTCTCGGTGCCCACTGCCTGCGCCACTTTCCAGCGCGCCCTCAGTCTGGAGTAGAACTCCTGCGATGCTCGCAGGACGCCGGTGGGACAACCAAGGGCCTCCATCAACTTGTCTCCAATCTCATATTCAAGGAGGTCGAAGAACTTCATGCGATCTGCCGTGCACCCAGACATTGGCGTACGTGTAAGATAAGCCTGCTCGATCTCAAGATTGAGTTCCCATGCAGTAGCTTGATAATGATGGTGTTGTCGGGCTCCCGCTGCGCCTGGATGCTTCCAGGCCTCTCTCCACGCCGCCATCTGCTGAAAGCGGTCACCCGACAGCGCAGTATATATTGAGCTAAGATTGGTGATGGGCCGCGTCTGGTCCACTGTGGCCAACCACACTTCATCAGGTTCGATTTCTTCACTATGATCAACTTCAGGACCCCATATTGGCAGACAGCTTGTGATACCCAGAGTCATAACCTGCGGCCAGCTCATCCATTGATCTTCCACGGCTTTGAGCAAGAGCGCGAACAAGTTACATATGCATACTGGTAGTATTCTCAACTCACCAAAACGCCGACCATAACAGCACGATGCGCACCTGCTCTATTGAATTGCCTCTGGAGGCGTGCACCTGTGATGTCCTCAATATTGCATGGCTTGGCTTCGATATGCTGGCCAAGCCGCGCTTTGAAGGCATCCCAGTCATGCAGCACATTTTTGTTGAAGATAGTATGTCAGAATTTGTCAACCTCTTCCAGAATCTGCGCGCGCTGTGTGACGACTCTTTTGTCATGAAATCCTCGCACCGCATGAAGAGTATGATATTGCCGCTGCTTGATCCACGAATAGAGGTCTCTTCCACTTTCAAAACGGAGTGATCGTCGTAGCCGCTTTCTCCATTCATCTATTCGGGCCTGTTTTCTTTATTTGACTCTCTGTGCGTGTCTTTGTTCAAGTTGCTGATGCCAGCCTGTGATACTGCTAAGGTGTGGGAGTCCCACTGGTAGCTGATCTTGGCTGAGTCGCAATGCTCGCTGTACTTGTGGTCTTACTTTGTCCCAGAGCCGTTGTGCGCTGAGACGCTGCAGCATTGTGGGTGATGTAGTAGAATGCCCACACTCAGGCATGTATCTGCTGATTTGAGCTGCCAACTCCATCAATCTGGATATGATATTCTCAAGCTTGCGCATTTGAATAGTGGACGGTCCTTCACGCGCTGGGTCCCGCTTCGTGTTCGCGGGGGCCGTCGTCGAGAACTCGATCACTTCTGGCATCTGGCTGCGTCCGTGGTACCGATGATCAAAACGTATGCCTGTGTGCTCAAGCCGCTTCTCCAGGAACATCTCGCCTATGAGGCCGACTTGTTTCCAGGCTTCATTTGGTAATTCATCTTCCAACGCACGCTCAAATGTCTCATAATATTGTTCGATACATTCTTGCCCAATTTTCTCGTTGTCCTCGGTGGAGATCTTCTTGGGTGCCTCGATAGGATAAGCGAGTGGTAATCGTAGTCTTTGCCAGCTCTCCTCAAGTTGCGTCACATTGATGGTGAGCTCCAAGCCAAGATGTGAGCAGATCCCCAGATCACGCCGTAGCCGAAATGAATGAATAGCTTCACGTGCAGCTGTGTTGGCAATGATCAAGTCTGGACGGCTGACATTCGTACCAGGTGAGAACTTGTCCCAATTCGGATCTTGCCCATATGTCGGTTCACTGCCATAGATAGCTCCAATATCATGCCACCGCCCTGTTGCTAGAGCAGCTGGGAGCATCGATGATTGGCTAATTGTCGCATTAGAATCCACACACAAAAACACCGCCTGATCTCCAAGCGATTCGGCATCCTCGAAAGCGTACTGGAAGTTTCTGTCGTTGCGTGTCCTGATTAATACATCATTGCCAGATTCATTATACAAAGATTCAATATGGATCGGAGTACCACCAATAAGAACCAACTGCCTCAACCACCTCGTAGTTTGGTATAGTTCAGGCGCAGCACCGTATCTTTTCCCACAATCAATAGCCACCACATCGTGTTTAGTAAGAATAGCAACTCCACCCTGCGCACTCCGTGATGCCTTTTGCCTGTGACAAACTTGAGCACGTACAGGTAGCCCAAAGCTGGCTCGATAATGTACTGCTGCACACGCTTTTTCACATCCAAGTTGCTCTCGCAGGCTGAGTCCCGTCTCTTGCAAGGCCAAGACATCTGCCGACATACATGACATTCTTCCGCTGAAAGTACTCCAGCTGGTAATATTTGCAGAAATTATTGTAGCCATCCTCGCAGCGGGAGGTGGCTCTGGCCTGCCAGCAGGTTGCTTGCCTCGCAGTCGTCTGGAGGTCATCATTGCGGCGGGTCAACTTGCATGGGGGCGGCCTCCGAGGTCTCTTTGAGTCGCTTTGCCAGGCGCTCAAGCTCCTCGTCATCCTTCTTCTCCTCCTCCGTGAGAACATCAGTACCTGCACGTAGTAAAGTGAAGCATTTTGAAAGGCCCTGCCCCTGAAACTGGAGCTGTGTCATGATTTGTTTGTTTTGCTCTGCCAAAGCTGCACCAGTAGCATCCGTAATGAACTTTTGGAAGTCCGCTGAGAGCCCACTGCCTGCTGACGACGCCGGTGTCGGTGGTGGTGGTTGTTCTTGTGGTTGCTGTGGTCGTGCTGGTGCTGCTGGTCGTGCTGGTCGTGTAAGTTGCGCTGTGAGGATGGAGCTTGCTGCTTGCTGGGCTGGTGCTCGCTCGCTCGGCTAAACGTTGTAACAATATCCACCCATTCTTTTGATACTGGTGCTGGGGCCTCTGGTTTCTTGACTGCATTGATCGTAGCTTGGATATCGCCCAGGAGTAAGTCTGAAACCTGTGGTGGCCCTGCAGCTCGTACGCGGATAACTGGAGTCGATCGTGATCCTTTACCTTTCTTTCGTAGATTGACAAATTCGGCTTCCCATCCCAGTTGCTGGGACAGTTCACTGACCAGTTGCTTTCCTTCCACCAGCTGTGGCAGAGGTGAGATCTCATAGAGTGACGGCGCAGGTGGGGCACGTCCCTGTAGGGCCTGCCACGCTGCCTGCGCCTTCGTTTTGCAGACTCGAAAGAAGAGGGCGCCGTTGGCTTTGTAACCCAAGCCTCGGCCTCCCTCCAGGGCTGCTGTCTGAGAAATTGCATCCGTCAACGTCGTGCCACGTGTGATGGGCACGAAATCCTGTGTTTTTCTCCTCGTCCAGTGCTTGGTTTGGTACACCCCCTGCACGGGATCGTTGGAATATGATGCCATCTGGTCCAGATTCAGCTCGTAATGCTTGAGCTCTCACTGAAGTAGTTTTGGACAAACCTGATATTATCCTCTGACCAGGCTGCTCCTCGTTGAAAACTCTGCCACTCCACACCCGCAAGTCGATATCTGGACCATGAAATTGCACTGGGAGCTTCGCCAAAACGATTCTCGCCAACTCACTGTCCAGAACACGCCATGGTGGAGGTGACTCATACTTGCGCTGTCCAGGTGATCCCTCAGCACGTCGGTCACGCGATGCCGTCGCTTGCTTGTGTAATTTGTACAGATCATTGAAGAGCTTCTCCGTGCAATGGGCCTCGAGAATGGCAACATTCATGAGCTCATCTTGGGAGTAGGTGATCTTTGTTGGCTTCTTTTTCGGGACAACAACTTCGTTTTGTTTCCCACCATATTGCCATACATACAACTGCTTGATTGTGCGTCTGCTATCGCTTTCAAAAAGAGGTACATGCATAAGACTGATGGCCGACGCAAGTCCACGTTGGCCACATATGATATACAAATCTTTAGGCACCTGAGACGGCGCCTGAGCTAGCACGAAGCCGAAGGGGTCTGGTGGGTCAGGTCTCTGCCAGAAACTGTCGAGCTTAGTAAGCTCCAGCAACTCAGCAACTGTGACCAGGTGCACCGCCTTCATGTTGTTGACGTCTGTCGGCAGGCCTCTGCATACTGGAATATCCCAATCATCAGGATCCAATTTGGAGGTAATCTGCCATCCTGCTGGTTGTGGTTCTTTTTTCTTTTTCTTCTTATTTGTCTTCGTTGCGGCCTTCTCGACGTTCTTGTTTGCTGAAGCTGTGGTACCAATAGGCTGCTCTCTCAGCCAGGCGTCGATGGCCTTGGTAATCTCAGTGGTGGGCAAAGCTGCAATCGTCTTCATCCGTTCCGCCGAGAATTTCTTGAGATGATCATATACTTGCTGGGCGTTGTGGTCACTCTGAAGCTCGAGGACCGCACACACTCTCGCTTGAGCTTTGGCAGGAGTAACTCTTGCCAACACTTTCGCCACCGTCTTCTTCTGGGTCGGCCCGTTACCGTGAAGAGCGTGCTGCAGTTTGTTCCAAGCATTGTGAGGTAGCGCCCAGACATAGAATAGAAGTCGCCCCATGCAGCGGCTACCAAAGAGGACTCCACTGAGACTTTCATCGTATTCGTCATCATGCACCCAAGCACTGATATCATATAAAGAATTGCGATAATGTTGAAGCATAAGATATTCCCATTCACCATAACAATCGTATTGGATCTTCGCGTCCATCTCCTCAAAGCTGGACGACACCACAACCGAATACGTCGGGCCGACATACAGAAGGTTGATCCTGAGGATGTGCTCCATCATCTCGTTGTGGCCCAAGGCCTTCGCATCCTTGTCGCGGATCCTTATGATACGTGTCGACTGCATCTTGGTGTCTTTTGTGGGCCTCCCGGGTTCCTCTGGGGTCTCCTGGAACCTCCCGAGGGCCTCTAGACCTCCAAGGACTGCTTGAGCTATCATTTTGAAGACTACTGGGCGAGTTATGAGAAAGTTGGCCTCCAGAATGCTCACGCGCTACACCCCAGGGAGCGCCAAAGCGCGGCCGCGAATCCTGGCAAACCAGGGTCGGGGCCTTCAAGCATCCTACAGACTGTCATCACCCACGGTGTATGAGTGGCGAGGCCCCTTACTACGTGATGAAGATACGATGGCGGGTCTGTTCCTTCGCTGGCAGCTACAGGCGCGCGCTTCGCTTCCGCATCCTTGCTCGAGCCGAGTTCTGGCAAGCGTCTGTTCCTAAGGTGGGCCACGCTCTTCGCGTCGACGCGACAGGCGCTCGCAATGGGCTGCTCTTGCAGCAAGGCTGGGGGGCCGGAGGCTGCGACGACACGGTCCTGCGCCGCCTCCCTCGCGGGGGCACGCGATGACGCGAGCAGCTCCACGCACGAGCTCGGCGACCAGGCCGACAGCCCCCAGCAGCTGTCAAACTTGCTCACCAGCAGCAGGGACGGGTCCCCGAAGAAGGCCCACACGCTGGAGAGCGCCGCTGGAGTCGACGCCTCCCGCCACGTCGGCTTCGTGGACGCGCCTCCGCGCTCGAGAGCTTCTGGCGGCTCGGTCACGTCGAAGCAGACCCGCACGCTGGAGAGCTCCGCCGGAGGCAACGCCGCCAGCCACGCCGGCTGTGTGGACCCGCCTCCGCACTCACGCCTCAGCTCCGCCTCCGGCGCCTCGGTCGCGACCCCGCAACCGCAAGGCCCGCCTCTGCATGAGCGCGGACCACGGGGCACCCCGTGGCCCACCACGCAGCACTCACGCCTCAGCTCCGCCTCCAGCGCCTCGGTCGCGACACCGCGACCGCAAGGCCCGCCTCTGCCTGAGCGCGGACCACGGGGCACCCCGTGGCCCACCACGCGGCTCGAGGAGCCCGCCGACGCCGAGCTGCAGGCCGAGCCGGTCTCCCGCAGGCCGTCGAGACCCTCCATCGTCTCGGGCGAGGACTGCATCGGCACGCTGGTCGGGGCGGCGCTGCTGAAGGGGCGCGCCTCGCGGCGGTCGGGCCAGCACTCCCAGCCGAGCCAGGCGGACCAGCTCGCCCGGAACTCCTGGTCGCGCCCTGTGGCCGGCCTGTGGGACCGGCCCGAAGGTTACTTGCACACCCAGGCGCGCTCGCGGCCGCCGCAGTACCCGGAGCGCGCGAGCGTCGACGACGCGCGCGTGCCTTGGAGCGTCGCATGGGAGGCCTACAGCCCGACCCCCTTCTCCGAGGGCGGCCTGGCCACGGCGGCGGGAGCGGACCCCGCGGACCCGCGCGGGGTGGCGGCGGAGCTGGCCCGCAGGAAGACCTTCGAGGGCGCCATCGTCCTCGAGCCAGACACCGGCTGCCCCATCAACCCGCTGGGGCGCACGGGCATGCGCGGGCGCGGCGCGCTCCAGAGGTGGGGGCCGAACCACACCGCCGACCCGATCGTGACGCGGACGGAGCCGCTCACTGGACGCCTGCAGGTCATGGTGGCGCGAGCGGGTGCCGGGCTGTTCAGGCTCCCGGGCGGCGAGGTTGACCCGGGCGAGCTGGTGCCCGCCGCCGTCATGCGCGAGTTCGCGCGGGAGGCCGACGCGCTCGCGGGCGGCGGGCACGCCGAGGGTCTCGCCGGGCTCCAGGAGCGGCTCTTCTCCTCGGGCCAGGTCGTGTACCAGGGGTACGCGGACGACGCGCGGAACACGGACAACGCCTGGGTCGAGACGGTGGCCTTCCACTTCCACTGCGACCAGCACCTGGGCGATGCGCTGTCCCTGGAGGGCCGTGCCCCCGAGGACGCGGAGGCGCTCCGCAGGAGGGCGCGGGGTGTCTTCCTGGGGGCGCGGAGAGACGGCACCCTGCAGGGCGCCCTCGACAAGATACACAAGGACGCCTCCAAGAAGAGCTCTTTGGCCTCGAGGAGCCGCCTGTCGTCGAGGGTCAGGAAGGCAGTCGGCATGAAGGCCATGCCCGCGCTCACTGAGGACGGCGGCTCGCCCGCCGCGCCTGGCCCGAGGGTCAGCAGCAGGGTTCGGGAGGTCGTGTGGCTGAACGTGGACCCGCAGGAGGACCGACATGGATGGAGCATGCGTGTCCTAAGGCGAATGCAGCAGAAGGACGAGGCATTGATACAGCTGCTCGTCCTGGAGAGCTCTCGTCGCCGCGGCTGGATTATCATCGAATTGTTGGTCGGAACGCACCCCAGAAAAGGTCCGCGGATTAGCGCTATGGTATTGGCACGTACCACCCCACCACAAACGGGTACTGATTCTGCTGCCCGCCGGTGGGCTCCCAGGGACTCTCCCCCTGGCCCTGGAGACCGTCAAAGAGCTGCTCGGGATGAGGAGCTGGTCCTTGTGGAGGGCCCAGGGCCTAGGATCCATGAAGCTGGGTCTGCGTTAGGGTGCAGGGTCTGGAATCTGGCACCCGTTCTCCTTCACGCAAAGAGGAGGGCTACCAGAAGCTGCACGCCGGCCACCGCGACTGGGTCGACGCCGCGGCGGCGGAGCTCGCGCGACAGGGCAGGCTGCAGAGCCCGCCGCCCGACCGGGCGGCCCGGTCCGCGGCCACCGCGCCGAGCTCCAGCGGCGCCGGCCGCGGGCCGCTCGAGACGCGCGCGGGCCAGGGCGCCGATCGGCTCTCGGAGGCGCCGCGCGACCGCGCCGCGTCCGCCGCGCAGCCCGGCGCCAAGGCCGGGGCCGCCGAGGGGGGCACGAGTGGCAAGAGGGCCAAGCGGGTTGTGCGCATGGTGACGGGGTCGCTGCGCCCCGAGGGGGCGATGGAGGACTGGAGCGGCGAAGAGCTGCCCGGGCATGCTCGCGTCCCGAAAAAAGTCGGGACGGGAGGTTGTTGAGCCGTTTGGGGAGCTCCGGGGGCCACGAAGGGGCCCCGGGAGCGTTGGAAACCGGCCCGGGACGAAAAACAGGTCCTGGGGAGAGGGTCGGGACCTCCAGGGGCCCCGAATGGAAAACTGCAGGACATCGCATGCCTGGGTGCAGAATGTAGCATACGCACGCCTTCGGAGGTCCGCGTGGATTCCCTTCCTTGGGGTCGGGGCTGGACGCGCCCCCCGCCCAACACCTACAGGCGGCGCCTCCAGCGCCGCCCCAGGCGCGCTGAGCGCGCCGGGCAAGGGGGGTGGGCAGGGAGGTCCGGCGCCGACCCAGGAAGGCCGCGCAGACCCCCTGAAGTCTCAGTTTGTGCAGTCACTTGCGACTCTGAGAACGACGCATGCAGTTCACCCAGGAGCTCCAGGAGGACCCGCCCTCCGGCTGGGAGCGCGTCGAAGTCCGACAGCCGCGGTCCCGCAGCGCCTTCCAGTTCTGAGTGAGAGCGCGCGCCACCTTCCGAGCCGTCGAGCGCGTCGTCTAAACTTTACGTGCTCGAGGCCCTTCTGAGGCATGAGACTTCGTCGCGCTTGAGCCCAGAGCGCGGAGGTCAGAATCTAAAGTTGCTCGCGCAGCGCTTCGCTTGCACAGCTTGCCTGAGGCAATGCTGTCTGCTCGTGGCCCAGGCCGCCGCTGTGCGCGCGTCGTTCTCCCCGTCGCACAGCGAGCGGCCAGTGACGGCCACATGTTCGTTTTGCCAGCACCGCGATTGAAATGTTCCTCTTAGCCCTGTCGTCCTCCTCTTCATCCACTTCGCCCTCCGCCTGGTCTCGTCTGGCGCCACGCCCTGGACACGTAATCTTTGAATTGCAGATAAGTGCGACAAGTGGGCCCCTCAGGCCATTCTCTACCCGGTGCAGTGGCGTAGTAGATTGGCATTGCAGTTTCGCACCACGGTCGGTCGTGACAGCGTTGGAGCATGCGCGACAAGCAGAGGTTAAAAATTGCTTGTGGTATTGATGCTCATTGTGCCAAGCAGAAGGAGCAGCAGGGGTCTGAGAGCAGACCTCGAGCCACCCTGCTGGCTGGAAGTCGTCACCTTGCTCCACCGGCATTCCTCCTGCTCCGTTCTTGTTTGACAGACTCGTGCCTGGGAGCGGACATAGAGCAACGTGTCATGCTGCGCGCGTGGGCAGATTGAGGAGGAGAGACGGGGAGGCAGGCGGAGGAGGGAGGAGGGGAGGCTGATGGAACATCAAGAGTGGAGCAGGTAGGAGAGAAGAAGTGGGAGGGTGAGGTCGAGGGGCGGGGTGAGAAGGTGGAGCTGAACTAGGAGGAGTAGGAAGGTTAGACAGTGTAGAGAGAGAGAGAGAGAGAGAGACAGACCGACAGACAGTCAGAGTGAGAGATAGGCAGACAGACAGACAGACAGACAGACAGACAGACAGACAGACACACAGACACACAGACAGACACACAGAGAGGTAAGAGAGCGAGAGGTGAGCGAGGGAGGGAGGAAGGGAGGGAGGGAGGAGTAGAGGGAGGCGGGAATAGCAGGAAGGGAGGCGGCGGAGCAGGGCCCGCCAGGTATACCGTTTGCAGCCAGGGCGGTAGATGTGTCAAGGTGAAGTACGACAACGTCATTTGCTGAAAGGGCCGCCGTTGTCTGCGGTTCCGCCGCGATGCACAGCTCAGCGCAGCTGCGAACACAGTAGCCACGTCAAATGAGACATCGGCCTGCGAGCAGCCCAACGGGTGTGTCCTATCGCTTGACTGCCCAGGGGACCCGTTGGGGCACCATGGGACCTTCAGAGGTCCACGAAGAGTACGGCCCAAGATCTCTTACTAGCAGGATGTCTTACCGCACGTGTCTACTGCACGAAGTGCTGTTCCTGCTGCCGGGGACTTGACCTATTCCAGCATCTCGGCGGGGCGAATCCTGGGCCAGAGGGGCGATTGTCCGCCATCCCGCCGGAGCCTGGAGGTTGAGGGCCCGATGTCTAACAGGATCTACATATGCTGTTATGTTTCAGCTGGACTGTTCGGTGTGCAGCCCGGCTGCATGATGGCGACGAGCCTGCGGAGAGGACATGGTTCTCGTTTGCCTGTTGTTTGGGAATGTGTGGCTCATGTACAACAAACGATTGTACAGGTAGGTTTTGTGTGTCCAATACTTTCTACGGTGTAGACGTGCCATCGCCGTTGCTCTCATCCCAGATCCCTCAGTGATCGCCAACGCATTGCATGACGGCATGACTTGCGGTTGGGTGGCGAGGGTGCCGTTCGCTTGTCTATCTTGGTGTTTCCAGCACGTTCCGCCATTATGCCAGCGAAGCATTCTGTGTGGCCGCGTTTCGAGAGTCGTCCAGAAGGCCTTGAATTCTCGTTCTTCAGACCCAGATGGCCGCAACCCGTGACATGTGATAGCTGTTTTCCCCAGTTCCCAGAGGGCCGCATATGATCTATAACAACTCGCTTCCCCAGTGGAGATGAATCCGTAACACGTAACATGTGGCAGTTGGTGGCCCCCATGGTCCAGGGTGCCGCACCGTGTGACATCGGGGGCTGACGCCTCCCAGGGGCTTGCCAGAGGCCTCTTGCATACTGGTCGGAGGGGGTCTTGGGCAGCTTCGAAAACTTCGGAGGGGGGGCTCTGGCAAGCGCGTTGGGGCAGGTCTGGGCGGTCTTGGAGCCATCTCGGGGCAGTGTGGGGCCATCCTGTGGCCATCTTTACGGTAGGTTCGCGTCGTGTCGACTGGCGGCGATCCCGCCGCCGGCGTTCAACGTTGAACGCCGCCGGAGACCCAGACTCGGTCGACGTTGAACGATCTGACCTTCTCGGAAACGGCCGATCGTTCAAGGTTGAACGATCCCCGTGGTGTCAGGAACCAACGCCAGGGTCGACACGACTCAGGAGGGGAAAAAACACACAGACACAAGTAATCGGCGATCCCCCGGGAAATATGGGAAAAGATGGGAAGTGGGGGGGAAGACAGCAATCCAGAAGATATGGAAACAAAAATAGGGGCTCCTGGGATTTGCGTGTACACTTCAGGCGATGCTTAAGAAAACCCAAGTTTTCGGCCAGAGTCTCGATTATTCTTAATGTTTCAATGTAAATCCTAACATTAAATTGGACATTCTGGGTTTGATTTCAAATTCTGAGACTATGAATTTCTGAACCCATGATTTCTAAAGCATTTCGCAGGGTGTATCTATTTTCCTGGCATTTGCGTGTATCTATTTGTGTGTCCTTGGGCCCCCTTGAACGGCGCGAGCCTGCGGTGCACGAGCCTGCGGCCATCCTTCGGCCGCCTGTGGCCTCTCGGAGGCCCTGCCGGGGGGGAGTAGGATAGAGGGGGCCTCTTGGGGCCGCGCGTGGCCTCCTGCGGTGCGGAGGGGCGGCGCAGAGGGAGGCACGGTGTGCGCAACGGGGCGCTACGGTTCAATCCCTCTACGGGAGGAAGAGTCCAAGATGGTCAAAAAAAATACGCTGGGGACCATTTTTCGATTCCTCCTGATTCTGTTTGGAGCATCGTTTGGCTATCCTTACTTTTTCGTCCAAACATCCCCCCCCTGTAAGGGGGGACATGCCCGACCGAACGCTGCAGCCCGGATCCGTGACGAGACGTACGGCTTTTTCGAGCAAGCGCTCCTCCTTCGAGTTGGGCCTCTACGGGGCCCGCTCTCGGGCCCCGGGGGCTGTCAAAAAGGGGTCCGGGGCGACGCATCGGCCCCCCGGGAGGGGTCGGGGCTGGCCAGGGCCCCCAACAGTGACACGTCGACTAGTGAATTGTCCGTTTTCGGTTCTCGAGAGGGCGCCGTGGCCGTTATGTTCCGGGCTTGCGCCCGCCAGGTTTGGGCCTCGGGTCGTTTTCACTAAACCACGTTTTACTAAAGGGGGGTCTGTCCATCCCCGGAAGGGGTCTGGACCTCTGGTGCCGCGCAGGAAATCAGATCGGCAGGTGTCGGGGAAGAGGGCCAGGGGCAACGATAGGGGGGATAGGCATATGGGGGGGATGCATCGACCCCGAATCGCCCATTGATCGCCGATAGGGGCCCCATAGCCCCAACCTGCACAGGAAGGTGCGGATTCACTATCGGGGGCCCATCGCCGATCTATCGGCGATGTATCGTCGATTCCAGGTCGATGCATCCCCTCCTATGCCAGTCTCCCCCCTATCGTTGCCCCTCAGAAGGGGGGAGTGGCCTTCAGGAAACTGCAGAATCCAGACATGCAGCCCTGGCAAAATGCCACGCCGCTACGCGCCAGGGGGTGCGGAGGCGGATGATATGTACCGCGGCACTTTGCATTGTCCGGCCGTTTCGCCGATCTCTTCATCTGCTTGCGCGGGTTCTTTCTTTAAAGGTTCTGCGCTTGGTTGATCTGATCAGGGTGCGCTGCCGCGCAGTATCTGCCGCCACGCTCGCTCTGGTGGAAGCTGCGTGACCGCGTCCGTAGCCTGGAGGCCCTGGAGGGCCGCTGGGGCCTGCTGGCGATCTCGGGGCAGTCTTCGGGGGGTCCTGGCGAAGAGTGCGGGGGTCGTACAGTCATCGTCCCAACATAAGAAAGAGCGCGTTCTGTGGTCGCTTGGATGGGGGGGGGGGTTGGAACCGAACCCCCCCCCCCTCCTCTCTCCCTCTCCTCGGGCCGGCGCCTGCGTCGGCGGCGGCTGGCGGCGGCGGCGGGGACGACGACTTCCTTTTCTGGGCCGGCGCCAGCGCCTGCGGCGGCGGGCGGCGGCGGCGGGGAGCGTCGACGAGGACGACGGCGACGACGACGACGACGCTCCGCCACCGTGCCTTGGTTTTGGGTCAGATTCCTAATGGATGGCTCTTGGGGTCTCGTTCTCGGGGGCCTCTGAAGGGCATTTGTGCAGCCTCCTGGTCGCCTCTGGAGCGTCTCTTGAGGCCTCTCTGAGGTGGTGGTGGTGGAGGTGGTGGGCTGTGGTGGTGGTGGTGGTGGTGGTGGTGGTGATGGTGGTGATGGTGGTGGCGGTGGTGGTGGTCGTGGTGTGGTTGGTGGTGGTGGTGGCTGTTGTGGTGGTTGTGGTGGTTTTGGTGGCAGGTTGTGGTGGTGATGGTGACCGTGGTGGTGGTGGTAGTGGTGGTGGTGGTGATGGTGGTGGTGGTGATGGTGGTTGTGGTGCGGTGGTTTCTGGGTGGTGGTGGTAGGTGTGGCGGTGGTGGGTTAAGGTGGTGGTGGCGGTGGCGGTGGTGGTATGGTGGTTTGTCGTGGTGTTGTGGTGGTGGTAGTGGTTGTGGTGGTGGTGGTGGGTTGTGGTGGTGGCGGTGTCGGTGGTGGTGATTGTGGTGGTTGTGGTGATGGTTGGTGGTGGTTTGTTTCGGTGGTGGCGGTGTCGCTGGTGGTTTGTTGCGGTGGTGGTGGTGGTTGTGGTGATGGTTGGTGGTGCTGGTGGTGGTACTGGTGGTGTGGTGGTTTGTGGTGGTGGTGGTTGGTTTTTTGTGGTGGTGGTGGTGGTGGTGGCGGTGGTGGTGGTGGTGGCAGCGGTGGTGGTGGTGGTGGTGGTGGTGTGGTGGTTTGTTGTGGTGGTGGTGGTGATGGTTGTGTGGTGGTGGTTTGTGGTGGTGGTGGTGGGTTGCGGAGGTGGTGGTGGTGGTTTGGTGGTGGTGTGGTGGTAGTTTGTGGTGGTGGGGGTGGGTTGTGGTGGTGGCGGTGGTCTGTGGAGGTTGGGCTGTTGGTGGTGGTGGTGGTGGCGGTGGTGGTGGTGGTTGTGGCGGTGGTGGTGGTGCTGTGGTAGATTGAGGTGGTGGTAGTGGTGGTGGGTTTTTGTGGTGGTGGTGGTGAGTTGTGGTTGTGGTTGTGGTGGTGGTGGTGGTGGTGGTGGTGGTGGCTGTGGTGGTGGTGGTGGTTGTGTGGTGGGTTGGTGGTGGTGGTGGGTTGAGGTGGTGGCGGTGGTAGTGGTGGTGTTGGTAGTGGTGGTGGTGGTAGTGGTGATAGTGATAGTGGTGGTAATCGTCGCTTCGCCCCGCCGTCGGCGCTGCTGGCCGCCGCCAGCGCCAGCGCCGGCGGGGGGGGGGTTGGACCCCCCCCCCTTTGGGCTGCCTCTGGTCATCGTCGCTGTGGCCTGACGTCGGCGCTGCTGGCGGCCGTCAGCGCCGGCGCCGGCGCCGAGGGGGGGGGGGGGTGAACCCCCCCCCCCGTGGGAGGGGAGGGTTGGGGAGGGGTTTCGGGAGGGGGGGGTTAGTGGGAGGGGAGTCCCCCTTGTTCTGATCGACGGCGCCGAATGTTGGGGGGAGGGGCCCACCCCCCGGTTCGAAACGCGCCGCCGAATGTTCCCAAGGCAAGCGCCTGCGAAACGCGCTCTTTCCAACATGAGGAGCTTTGAATATGGAGCAAAGGGACTTTTCTGGCGACGGGTAACCTCGGCCAAGAGCACGTTCCCCAACCTCGATCTCGAGAGCTGCCCGAAAACCGAAGCCCATCCTGAGCCCAAAACGATCCTAATTTCAGCGTCTAGACAGCATCGATGTCTTGGGACCTCCTGGATCGCTTGGAACAGCGGCACGCGGTTGACACACCAGCCGCAGCAAAGCGCAGTGGCGGCACATGTTCCATCTCATATGTGTTGCATTCCGGGGGGGGAACCGCCCACGCCCCCCTCGGGTGTTGTTGGGAGTACCCCTGGCCCAAGGTACCCCCTGGATTCTCGGGGTGGCCCAGACGGCCTCCAGGGCACCCATTTGGAGGCCCAGAGGGCCCAGGGCCTCCAAAATGAAGCGAAAAAATGGGGGCACCTTGGGCCAGGGGCACTTCTAGCAACACCCGACCCCCCGAAAACGGACCCCCTGGATCCGTGACCCAGGGGGCCCCCTGGACGCCCTTGCGGAAGGTCCCCGAGTTTTCCCAGGGCTCTTGGGAGCCTTTGCCGGGCCCAGGCAAGGAGCCCAAATCGGTCATGAGGGCGGCGGGGCCCCGCGAGAGCCCACAGAGGCCCCAGACACCCACCAGACGCCAGAAGACGACCCAAAGAAGACCCCGAAGAGGCTTTCGAAACTAACAAAACAGACTATTGATTTCCAATGGTTTCTGCATGGTCTTGGGAATGCTCTGTTCTTCCGAGACGCCTAGGGGGCCAGAACATCGTGCGAAAATTATCCAAAATCGACTTCCAGGAGGCCCAGGAAAACCCCAAGAAGGCCCAACAGGGCCTCAAGATGAGCCCGAAGAGGAGAGCCTCATGACGGCCCAAGATGGCCTCAATACGCCTCCCGAAGCATTTCAAATCGTGACACGGTCGTTCAGGGAGACCGCGGTCAGAAGCAGGGTTGCCCGAGGAAGCCCCCAGAAGAAATCCAGGAACGCAGAAGGCCCCCAAAAGGCCTCAAGAAGCCCTTAAACATTCTCGTGAGGCCCTCACGAGTCTCTCCAGGGAGGAGCCTCCGCAAAAAGAGCTAAGAAGGATGCAGTTGGGTGTGGCAGTTCGTCGAACCCCCGGGAACCCCCCATTGGGGAGTTATTCGAAAGGGTTGTTCTTGAGTTTTCCAAAAAAGGTTCAATTTGTTTCTGGGATGTTGCTGGGGGAGGAACCCCGAAAGAAAATCTAAGTCAGGGTGTTGTTCTTATTTGTTTTGATGTTTTCCCGGGAACAGGGGAACCCCCCGAAAAAAATCAGAGTTGGAAAATTGTGTTTAGATGTGCCAAAGGGTTTTCTGAAATAGTATTGTTTTATTGTGGGGCCCCAGAACCTCCAAAAAACCATAGAAAAAAACAGAGTTCGGGTTGTTTCCGGAGTTCCCGCCCCCGGGAAAACCCCCGAATCCCCCTTCGGCCTTCGGACAAAAACCCGAGTTGGGTTTTTTGTTAGGGGGGTCCCCCCCCATCCGAGGACCCCCCCAACCCCCCAAAAAATGAAATACCTCCGAAAATCCCTCGGAGGGAAAAATCGTTCGCAAAACATATGTATATATGTATATATATATATAGAGAGAGAGATGGATATATATTAATATAGATATAGATATATCGGAGGTGAAGGAAGGAGATCGAAGTGGAACGGAGAGCCCCCCTACCGGGAAATCGGTTTCGGTTTCGTGTTCGTGCGTGCCGTGCGTGCGGGCGAGGCGAAGTTGCGTGGGCGGGCGAGAAATAAGTCTCCTGTAGCTGAGGCGCGGCCGGACCAAAAGTCTCCCTTCCGGCAACCGGTGCCCCGCAGTGTCCCGCCGGTGTCCCGCTCGGGGGCTGGTGGCGCGCGGTGTCCCGCCAGTGTCCCGCCGGTGTCCCGTCGGTGTCCCGATGATGATGATGATGATGATGATGATGATGATGATGATGATGATGATTCCAACGATGATGATGATGATGGTGATGATGCTGATGATGATGATGATGATGATGATACTGATGAGGGTGATGATGATGATGTTGAAGTTGATGTTGATGTTGATGTTGATGTTGATGTTGATGATGTTGGCGATGATGATGGTGATGGTGGTGATGATGGTGTCCCGATGATGTTGACGATGTTGCTGGTGATGATGGTGATGGTGGTGATGATTATGTTGCCCCGATGATGATGATGATGATGATGATGATGATGATGATGATGATGTTGGTGATGATGTTGATGATGATGGTGCCCCGATGATGATGATGTTGGTGATCCTGATGATGTTGGTGATGACCAGATAGTTTGATGATGTTGATGAGAATGTTGAGGATGGTGTCAGGATGATGATGATGATGCTGATGACGATGATGAGGATGTTGTTGATGATGATGGTGGTGATGATGGTGCCCGGACGATGATGACGATAATGATGATGGTGTTGACGACGATGGTGACCCGACGATGATGATGATGATGTTGGTGATGAGGATGATGATGAGGTGATGAGGACGAGTTTGATGATGGTGGCCGAATGATGGTGATGATGTTGATGTTGATGATGATGATGGTGTCCCGATGATGCTGATGATGATGGTGATGATGATGATGATGATGATGATGGTGATGATGATGGTGATCCGATGATGATCATGATGTTGATGATGATGTTGCGAATGATGATGGTGGTGTCCCTGTGATGATGATGTTGATGTTGTTGTTCATGGCCATGGTGATGAGATGATGATGATATGGTGGTGTTCCGATGATGATGATGGTGTTCCGATGATCATGATGATGATGTTGATGATGATGATGGTGACGATGATTGTGTCCTGATGATGATGACGATGATGATGATGTCGATGATGGTGGTAATGAGGTGATGATGATGATGGTGTCCCGATGATGCTGATGATGACGATGATATTGATGACGTTGGTGGCGATGACGTTGCTGATGATGATGACGTTGATGGTGATATCGATTGTGATATCGATAGTGAGATCGATGGTTACACCGAATGCGATATCGATAGTGAGATCGATCGTGAGATCCATTGTGAGATCGGTAGTCAAATCGATTGTGAGATCGATCGAATGAAATAGATCGAGTGGAATTGATTGTGAGCTCGATCGAGTGAGATCGATCGAGCGAGACCGATAGTGAGATCGATAGTGAGACCGATAGTGAGACCGATCGAGTGAGACGTTGGTTCTTCCCCCCCCGAACCTCCTTATCACCCGAAAGATGGTCGTATAGGTGTATATATATATACGTACAGATATTAGGGGGCTCCTGGGAAGAATGGCCCGAATTGCGATTTCAATGGGGTTTGCACGATGGCTCCCGGGAACCTCCCGAGAAACCCCCGAACAAAAACCCCAATGGGGGGGGTCTGAGTTTGTGTTTGGTTTTTTATGTTGTTTTTCGTGGGAGAGGCAGGGGGTAGTGTTGTTTTTAAGTGTCGGGCCCCAGAACCCCCCTAAAAAAAACACGCTTCCCCCCCCTCCGGGGATCCGCGGGGGAAAAAAACAAAAAGGGTTTTCCGGGGGTTTCCCAAGGGGTATCCAGGGAATTCACACACCAGTCTCGGACGATGAGGTCGAATTCGCAGGATAGGGCGAGAACGAGGAAGAGGAAGAGGAAGCATGAGGTAAGAATCTCGAATTACATTGGTATAGCGACGATGTCAGACAAGGCAACAAGGATTTACCGCTAAATGTTCCGTTTAACCTTCCTGCCCTTCCGCTGACATGCCAAACATCAAGGACCAAGGCGCATGGTGCGAAGCGCCAATGCAGTCTTATACGTGTGTATGTCTATATATATATATATATACAGTTGTCTGCGGCAAGTCCCGCCATCCTGCCAGCCCAGCATTTTGGGTAGCGATCGTTCGAGGGGGCGCGGGAGTCCGTCACGTGTGACGCTTCGTGCCTCCAGGCTTGGGGGAGCCGCGATCAGGATGATGATCACGATGTTGATGATGACGATGGTGATGATCATGGTGTGATTGATGATGATGATGATGATGATGATGATGATGATGATGATGATGATGGTGATGGTGATGGTGATGGTGACGGTGACGGTGACGGTGATGGTGATGATGGCGCTGATGGCAGTGAAGGTGATGGTGATGGCGATGATAGTGATGATAATGATGACGATGACGATGACGATGATGATGATGATGACGACGCGGATGATGACGGTGATGGTGATGGCGATGTTGCTTTTGATGATGGTGATGACCACGATGATGATGACGACTATGATGATGACGTTGGTGTTGATGGTGTTGATGATGCTGATAATCTTGATGACGACGCTGATGGTGACGGTGATTGTGATAACGATGGTGTTGTTGATGATGATGGAGGTGATGGTATCGATGACGATGTTGATGATGATGATGATGATGATGATGATGATGATGTTGGTGGGGGTGACGATGATGATGCTCGCTGTGGCGGTGATGATGATAGTGGTGATGATGGTGATGACGACGATGATGGTGGTGGTGATGATGGTGTTGAAGGTGCTGGTGGTGATGATGCTGATGATGGTGATGATGATGATGAAACTTGTTTGGGCCGTCGTGGGATTGTCGTGGTCTCCTGCACAGTAATCTTGGTGGTCGTTCGGGGCCTTCGTTGGCCGACTTGGAGTCTTGGGCAGCCCAAGGGCCTTGTGAGGTCGTTTCGGGTCCCACGGGAGGCCGTCCTGGAGCCGTTTTGGATGTTTCTTGTGCCATCGTGAAGTCTTCATAGGCCGTATTGAGTTGACGGCAGCTTGAAAAGGCGGGAATGGGAATTCCAGGCATATACCGAATAGAGAGAAAGAGAGAGAAAGAGACAGAGAGAGAGAGAGAGAACATTGGTTTGAGTTTCTTTGGACCTTGTTAGAGGTCCTCGTGAGGCCCTTTGGGGCCATATTGGAGGCATATTGGCCCGTATGATACAATATTCGGCCGCTTTGGGGGCATCTTGGGCAGTTGTCAATGCATAGTGGGTAAGTCTGGTGTCCTTGGTTGCTTGCACGGACCGTCTTGGAAGCTCGGGCCGCATATTCTCCGTTCTTTACAAAGCAGCGCTTGGGAATGCGAGACGTGCACGATCCTCGAGCGGACGCGCGTGGAAGGGGGGTCAGGCATTAGTTTCCAATTCTCGCGCGGGCGCGCATGGAGTGAGAGTTCAGGCATTAGTTGCAATGCGGGAAGTACACCGTTCTCGAGCGGGCACGCGTAGAATGGGTGATTAGGCATTAGTTGCTACGCTGGAAGTGCATGATCCTGAAGCGGGCACGAGGGAAGTGGCCTCGGTGAGTAGGGGGATGCACGCAGGAGCCCGCTGGTAGAGGAAGGGACCGTCTTTTTTTCATAAAAAATGCTGTAACCATATACCACAGACAGTGGTTTTCTTCCACGCCACAACGTTCCAGGGGGCACGGTGGCGGATGTGTGTATATGTATATATATGTATATATATATATACATATACAAATACAAATACACATACAAATACATATATATATATATATGTATATATATATACATATATATATACATATCTAGAAATATAGATGCACACGCATATGTACACACCCATGCGTTATCCAGTTGCGCCGCTGCCCACGCTCGGGCGGGCGCCACTGGACGAGGGCGGTGAGGGGAGGAGGGGGGAGCTCCTGGAAGGGCAGGGTCTATTGTTCCAGGGCTTTGCGTCGAAACACACATGTATATACTGATTCAAGGGCTCCCAGGAGGGCGCGAAGTTATTCGCGCTTCGCGCTTCGCCGTCCTCCTTCCTCCTCCCCCTCCTCCTCGTCCTCCTCTTCTCCCCCTTGGGGGGCGGCGCGAGAGCGCGAAGTTATTCGCGCTTCGCGCTTCGCGCAGCGCGAAGCGCGAAGTTGGGAGCCCTAGTTCCAGGGCTTTGCGTCGAAACATACATGTATATACTGATTGTTTATCACCTATGGCGAGCTTGTTGCGCCGGGGCGAGACGCAGGGGAGGCAGATTCTGCTACGCCAAGGCAGCATAAACAAGAACAGAGGCCCGGCACACGCCAACCGCTGCAATCGCGGTGGCGGATATATTTCGCTGTTTTGCATTTTCCGGTTGATGCGCACTCTGTGCGCTTCCTGACACGATGTGTAAAGACGAGAAGGGCCTTGGCTGATTGCAGAAATAAGTCACCCGTTGTTTTCTGTTGCCATGTTCCGCTTTTGTGTACTCGTGTTTTCCTTCCCGTCTTCTCCCTGTCCGGGCTCCAGAAACAGGATGAGATGCTTCTGCCGACCGAAGCGAGTATCCACGTCCCCGAACATGAAGAAAAGTGGTCCCGAACCGCGCCCAGGCTTCTCTTCAATATTGTTGCCAAGCGCCCTTGCAAGCAGGGGAAACCAACCTAGCTGGTGGTCTTTCGCGATTATGGCTTCGCTGAGACATGTCGCGCCGAATTCACATGAATGTTAGATTCGCTCTCGGAGAACGAATTGCGGACAGTATTCCCCTCCTGCCGACTATTCATATACAAGTATACACGTCGTCCGGTCGAATGTTTCTAAGGTGTTGATTCCTAGTGGAACGGGCCTCCAGAATATACTCGAAGACGCATACGGCGAACCACCGCCGCCATTGTGATGCTGATGTAAACGCAAGGCGTGTGTGTGGCCGGGGGTCAATGTAAAGTTCTGTCGGTTGTGGTTGAAGTTTGGCTCCCCGACCAGTTATCGGGATGATGGGGGGGGGCGCACGGGCTCCAGAGTGAAGGGTTGCTTTGGGCACTTTGGGAGCACTTTGGGGGGCCCTCTTGGGCCTTGCTGCGGGCCTCCTGAGGCCCTCTTGCGCCGTCTTGGGGCCTCCTGGGCAAGCCTTTGGGGCCCTTTCAGGCCGTCCTGTCCTGGAGCTGCTTTCAAGCGGTCAGGGGTCCCTGGAGGTTGTCTTGTGCCCGTTTTGGGTCGTCTCTTGGGTTTGGAGAGGAGCAGGAGGAGCGGGAAAAGGAGGAGGAGGAGGAGGAAGAGGACGGAGATGAGGTTACCGGTGGTAATCCAGTCAGATGCCGATTCGGAAAGCCAGGCAATTACCAAACTTTCCACGTCCAATTGCTCGATTCCCGTTCCGTGCCACCACTCAAGCTCCCCTCGCAAATTAACATCGCCCCTCATTTCAATATCTCTCCATAGCCGTTTTCAGGTTCAAATCAATATCAACTAATCTCCGCAATTTGCATTGCCCGGCAACATTTTGAATTCGCAGGATAATTACATATGATGTCGGTTCGTAGTATGGTTCGGGGAATCTTTGAATCAGCGGGCGGGGTCTTTGATTTGGCGGGCGGAGTCCCTGACTCGGCGGGCGGAATCTCTGATTCGGCGGGCGGTGATTCAACGTTCGGTCTGATTCGAAACCCTCCACACCAGCAGTTATGTACGGCTGCACTTCTTGGACGCTCACGGAGGACATGCTCCAAACACCTCGACGTACCCAACGACGAGTGTTACGACTCATTGTGAACACCCCGAGGAAACGAACGAGACGCAACAGCAGCACAACTGAACGGCAACGGTTCCAACGACGAGCTTCACCTCGATGGCGCAAGCAGAACCGACACCAGCCCGGACGACAGCACAACACAGCTGGACTTCGAAGACGGCGACGACGAGACCGACCTAGAACCGTGGGAACATTTCATACGCAGAGCTACATAGCAACAGTCATTGCGAAAAGGGCCAACATGGACGAGTGGACGACGACATATTTCAGACCCAAGTGGCGGTGGGCAGAAAGAGTAGCCGAACTACCATACGACAGGTGGGCACGGCTTGCTGTGTCATGGGAGCTGGACATCCACGACCGCCGGCCAGCGCTACGCAGACACGGAGGCCAGCGGAGAAAGTGGGAGGATGATATCGTGAAGTTTCTCGAAGCAACCACGCACTTCGAACGAGACAACCAACGGTGGTTCACGCTAGCGCAAGACAGCAATAAATGGAGCAGCCTGGAAGCAGCGCTTCTACAGCACACGCGGCACCCAGCACCAACGGTCGAGAACATTCACCTCCACATTTGGGGGCTCCGGCCCGCCCGCGCCGGCCTTCTAGCCCGGCGGACAACGGCGCGTTCTGTTCTCTGTTTTGCACCATCTGTTCATAATGTCGTAGTCGTTCGAGCCATCGTCTCTTCTTGAAGACCGAGGTCTTACAATGCTGTCGCTTGGTCGGCTCTACTGCCCAATTGAATGCAGCGAAGATCATGCGGAAGTTGGCTGCGCAGTATTCGTTACCATCATAGACAGCGCCAGCCGCGTTGACAGTTAACCTTAGGGCGTATGTGACCCCACCTGCATTCTGGGTGGTGAATCAGGCTGGTCTGAAAACCTCTGCGTCGCGGCTGGGGGAATTGCCCCTCTTTTGTCGGGCGGGCTGGATCACGTTCGAGGGTTATTTATACAGCGGATTAATCCACTGCGGGCTACCCACCCTGCACGCGGGAGGATAAGAAAACATCTTCCCACGAGGATTGCAAAAGAAGTTGTTCCGTTTGGGGCGGGCCCCTGCATCCCAGCGCTTCCCCGCGCGGTGACGAGCGGGGGGCGCCGATGGGCGGGCCCCTGCAGCCGCGCCGGCCCGAGCTTCCCGCGCGGCGGAACAGCTGGGGCCCCAGGGGCGGCAGCGCCACCCGCGCAGTCGGCGCATCCATCCACCGTTTTTCCGCGCGGAAGCGCCCCAGCAGCCGTTTTGACGGGATTGGCGCGGCAGGATTGCGGCAAGGCTGTCGCTTTTGACGTGAAGCTCGCCACGCGGCACCTTCGCAGATTGCGGGGCCTCTTGGAGTCGACGAAGAGCACTTCGGCATGGATTCACCCATTCGCCACAAAGGCCACAGCTGCACGCGCGAATCGGAAGGTGGTTCCAACTGCGTGCCCAGCGCAAATCGCATCGCCGCCCGCGCAGCCGCGCCCCGGGAAGAGACGTGCTGGATGGTTCGGGGCAGATCAAAGGGCTCGCACCTTGAGACTCGGCGACTCGAGAACGGCGCGGGGGTGCCGGGCGAGAAGACGTTAATTGCTCAGCGCATCCCAGCTCGCCGCGGTGGTGCGCGCGCGCATCCTGCTTCCCCGCTGCCCGGCGGCCCCCTCTTACCTCTGCGCCCCCTTACCCCCGCGGCTTGGTCGCCCACCACGCGATGGACCACGACGCCGGGCGCGACGTGAACAAGGAAGGGGAAGTGCTGGTTGGCGAGCTTGTGGCCTACGCGCAGCGGGCGGTCCTCCTTTGCCTGCCCATCATCTGCTCCGGGCAATGGACCCCCCTGGCCCCACAGAGGCCGACAAGCTACGACGGCAAGAAGCCGACGGATGAGGGCATGATGGACAGGACAGAGGGCGCCCGAAGTGCGGCACCGCAGGCTGCATGCATTGCGCCCCCGAGAACGCGGCCAGGTGGAGGGCTTGCTTGAGCGCCGAGGACAAGTTCTTTGACCTCGATCGCTCCTGCCCCCGTTGTCCGAGGCCGCGTGGTGGGACATTCGCTATTACGACAGCCTCAGGCGACGCCCATGCGCGCGCCCGCTGCGCGGCGGCTCTGCTGGGCGCGACCCAGTCAGTCCGCAGGGGCGCAGAGCCCCGCGGCGGCGGAGGAGCTGAGGAAGGCGAGAAGGAACGCCGCCAACCAGCAGGACGCAACGTTCTGAGGGCATTGGGCCGCGCATTCCGTCGAGACCCAGTTGAAGCGCCACGTCGGCGAGGGCGACTTCGCGGCCCCGTTCGCGCGGAACCGGCGGGCGGAGCTGGCGGGGGCACTGATCGAGAGGTTCCAGGAGTGACTAGGTTTTTAAACCAGACTCAGGGGCGGCGCCCCGCGGAGCGTCCTGCGAGCAGTCTGCTCAACATCCCCACTCTTTTTCCTCGTCCTGTCTCTCCTCCCCCTGATCATTCTCCCCCCCCCTCTTCCCCCCTCCCCCCATGGGCCCCTAGTGCGACGGCGCGCTGGGAATGGTCTTTCGCGGGCGGGGCAGCTCGTTTGACTTGGATTGCCGGGGCCCCCAATCAGCGCGCGACGATCGCGAGAGCATTCGAGACCACAGGATGAGTACCAACACCGCCTACTCCTCATAAGATGATTGCTTCGTGCTGCTGCGTGCTGCTGCAGCTGCTGCTGCTGCCGCCGCCGCTGATGCCGCCGCTGCTGCTGCTGCTGGATCACTCGGGGAGGCCCAAAAATGTTCAAAAGACCCCCGCTTTTCCAAGAGCCCCCCCGAAACGCCCGAGAGCTCCGCCGGAGGCCCTCCGAGAGACTCCAAGGGAGAAAACAGTCCAAGAGCCCCCAAGAGGTTCCCAGGAGTGCCCAGCAGCTTCCCAGGAGTTCCCAGGAGGCCGCGCGGCCGCCCCAGCCCAGGCTGCTCGCGCGGCGCGGAGCGTTACATGTTCCCCTCCCCCCCTTTTTTTTTTTTTTTTTTACAAAAAAAAAAAAAAAAAAAAAAAAAAAAAAACTGAAATAACCTCTTCCGATTCTCCTCGACTTATCTGAAGGGCCAGATTTGCCCCTCGGTTTTGGGAGGTGGGGCTTGTTGGGGCGTCTCGAAGGCTTCCTCTGCGTCCTGGAATTTCGAGGATGTCTCGAGCGAAGCGCTTGTTTTGCAGAATTCGAGCGGCGGATGACACTGGTTCTGGCGAGCTGCAGGTGGCTTGGTTCCGGCGCATTCTCACCGTTAGATTACGCACACTTCCATTGGTTTGCGCGGAAGGGCAGAACGCCGGAACCCACGAGGTTCCAAGGGGATCCCAAATCGACAGAGCTCTGAATGTTTTGGACCTCGGCCCACGACCGCAAATGCCAACGACTCCGACGCATGCCCCATCCAGCTTAGGACCGCGCCCCGATCCTCAGACTATTGCCCGACCCAACTCCGACGACGACCCTTCAAGCATGCACGTGGACGGAACCGGTGGCATGAGCGATTTGGAAGACGACGAACCACGTTCCCCGGGGAGGAGGGAATACGAACCACCGCCACCGGTTGACCACCGGCTCCAACAGAACAACGACATCCAACCACAACGGCGGGTCTGAATTGGTTTTCTGAGCCAGGACAAGATCCTGTGGACCTTAGATTTCTCTTGCCAGTGCCAAACATACGAGTTGCAATTGTATTTGTGTTAGGGTTATTAGACAGGTGCCCTGTTACTGCAGACCGCGACGACGTGCAGAGAGTCCTCCTGGGCCAACGGTGGTCGAACCTCATCGAACCCATTATCTGGGCAGCGGCAGCCCAACAAGCCACCCATCCTCTTCTCGAGTGGATTGCAACATTTCTGGACACCTTTGGCACGGCATACACGCTAGCGGACGAGCAAGTATCGTCTGCTTTATTACGACAAGGTTATCACGATTTACGGTATGCGTTTACGACGTGGGGAGTACGCTCGCAAAACGACGTTTTGCAATGGCTTGAATCAGTCAGCGTGCCAGCGCAGAATTACAGCATCGGCCGCTACATGGGACGGACTGCTCAGGAATACATTCTGCAACAAGCATCAAACGCATTTCCTCGCTCACTGGTCTTCGAAACCGCTTTCGTCGCAGTGGCCATGGGGCTGTATGACAACCCCCCCGGCCCGCTACTTCTTAGCTTATGAACACCCCACCAACGCATCAGCATGCGACCGGAAGGGCACCCACCCCCTCCGTAACCAGCAGCCGCGGAAGCCAACGTGACGCAATCACGAGCACCTCCAGGGCCGATGTGGGGTTCATATGGGTCACCAATCGCACGGCTCCCGAACGGATGGGTGCATTTGGATACCATACATGTGGCAACGACCCTTACGGGAGATATACCGACGATCAAAAGGGTGCCGCACTGTATACGGAACCACTTCGTTCGTATTCTTACCCAATGTTCGGCTACTGTGGAATCGGCACACGTCGCATGGGACAGGCAGGGAGGGGTGGAGGCACCGTGCACTCAAGTTTGGACATTCTTCTTACTCCTACCACGCCTTCTCCTCCACCATACTTCGCATGGGGGCAAAGCTGGCGAACGCGAACTTAAGAGGCGGATTGCGTGGTTCGACGAAGGACGATGGGACAAATTAATCGAATCCATGCGGCGCCAACCTGCCAGGCCACGAATGACAGGAACAACCACTGAGACAACAAGAATGGATGCGGCAACGAAATTGGTAGAAGCAGGTGAACTCAGCCATGCTGCTAAGTACCTTAGCTCTCCAGGACTTGCCCCAGGGACCCAAACTACCTTGGATGAGTTGTCAGACACACGCCTCCGCCCATTTGACCCAGCCGAACCACTGCCAGAAGATGCATTGAATTTTGTGCCAGATGTGCCGATTGTGTTGAACCGCAACAATTTTGCTACATTACTGCGGCAGTGCAGGAGGGGCTTCAGCGCTGGCATCTTGGGGGCCAGGTACGAGTACTATAAAGTTACTTTGGGCGACGATGTGGCACTGGAAGCGTTATGCAACATGGCACAACGGCTACCTAAAGCAAAGGTTCCGAGAGTAATCCGGAATGCGATGGCAGTTTCCTAGATTACGGTCCTCAAA